>QJNU01001591.1:0-219165 GCA_004154915.1 Monosporascus ibericus | reverse complement strand
GGGGGGAGGCTCGGAAATCTCGAGACCCAAGCGGGTAGACTGGTTTAAAACCCCTATACCGAGGGTGGGGAAGGCAGCGGAGGAATGCATCGCCTCTGGACCGTCCCTTAATGACAGGCAGATACGATGCATGATGGCAACAGATGAAAGCAGGAAACTCGGAAACGGGAAGCACGCGGGTAAACGTAGGTCAGCAACAAAGGTAAATCAGAACTCTCTCTCACCTCCTGCTTCGCGAGTCGCGATCCATTCTTTCTGTAGCTTCAAGGTCGCCTTCGAAATCTTCATCCAGCATCTGTCGCGCAGTAGTCGCGGGTTGGTGGTTCTCTCCCCCAGATCCGTACTGGTAGCCGTAGTCTTCGAAGCCTTCCCCTCCTCCTGGAGCAGCGAACCAGGGGCTGGAGCCAGAGGACCGCCGCTGCCCAGGGCGGTCGCTGCGAGGACGACGACGACGGCCACGATGCTGGGTATTATTATTATTATTATTATTATTATTATTACCGCCGCGCCGCTGATGCTGCTGCCAAAGAAGCTCCTGAGGGAGAAGCTCTTGACGATGGGGAGGAGGATAGCCTGGCTGTCGTAGTCGCGACGGTAGCTCTTCCTCTTCTAGGTACGAATATTCTGGCTGGTGGTGGTAATGGCGTCCACCAATGCGATCAGGTGAGGGTGGATGTGAAGGTGAAGAAGGTGAGGAGGGTCCTTTATTCAACCGACTTTGGTCAAATCCGTAGCTTGCTGGTGAGCTATGACCATAAGCGGTAGTAGCACCAGCTCTAGGAGGAGGACCCCGGTTCTGGGCCTGGCCGCCGCCGCCGCCGCCATGGCGCTGGTGCTGGTGCTGGTGCTGGTGCTGGTGCTGCTGGCCCTGAGCTTGGCCGCTGTTAGTAGGCGGGTCCCCGGCCATTTCGGGGCGTGTCTCGGGGCGACCACCAGCCATGATTGGCTCCAAGGTTAAATCAGTACGAGGCCCGCTTTCCTAACCTGGGCTTTGTATGTACGGTAATTAATGCTTTTGGCAGTGAGGTTTATAAAAGTATACAAGTTGAGGATGGGCCGTCATGAAATTCTTGGGAAAAGCACGGCGGTCTGCTCTTGCGGAAAGTTTTCCTTCTTTTGTTATTCGTGCAGCAGGCGGTCGAGGTGTAGGCCCTTCTTTTTCTGGCCTTGCTGAGGCAACTACTGGTGTTGTTGTGGGCAACAGGTAAATAACAAAGGAAAGCTCCCTTAGATGGCATCACGTTGCCTCACTATCTAATCGCCTATGATTCAACTTTGGATGTTTTGAAGCAGCCCCTTGGTATCATTGGAGTACAAACTTGATGCATACTCTTCACGTCATCTTGATCGGCTATCGTCCGCTGACTTTCTCTGTGCACACCAACCCCTTTGGCGACGCAGACATACGATACGTATTAGTTGTCTCTAACGAACAGGGATATATCGGTCAAGCCACCGGTCGATCTGTATGGAATCCGTCTCTAGAATCGGCTACATAACCTTGCCTAAACGTAGATACCCACGGCGTCGAGCCGGTACCGATCCTACCCTTAAGCCAACCGAAGACTACTATGCACCTACTCAACAGCAGCAACGCAGCGTCGCCAGTCCAGCATGTAATTACAGGTCCCTAGGACCCCCAGCCTGTTCTCATTCCTTACTGGGCCGGCTCACTTCCCATCCTCCTCCGTGGTGTTTCCGCTGCCGCCCTGGCTGAGCCTCTCGCCGATCCACTCGTGCACCTCGGCCGCGTGCTCCTCCATCATACGGTTGAGCCCCGCCTGGTTGCTCCTCTTGACGCGTCCGAACCGCTTCTTGCTAACCTTCTTTGCCAGCTCCTCGTCGCTCCAGCAAGCGTGGTTGTTAGCCACGAACACCAGCGAGTTCCTCCTATACCAGCTCGACAGGTCCGGGTCCGTCTCCGACTTTACCGGCCGCAGGTTGCCTGTCACAAAGTTCACCACTCCCGCTATCCGGTTCTTGCAGTCTGTATCATCGCACCTACGTCAGCGCCGCTGCCACCCTTCGCCGAGCATCAAGGGGTGCCCCAGAGATAAGGCGATACATACCTCGGTTGGTCAGAAGAACCTTGACTCCTAGATAGGCATCACCGACACCTAGGAGGAAGAGGTCCTCGACATCGTACAGCTGTAGATAGTTGTCCCAAATGTAGCAAACCAGCTCCCGTATCTGGTCTTGCAACGTCTTCTCGTCGGCACGGGGCGTAAATGGGTCAATATCCTCTGGGTGTGTGATGTAATGCGGAACATTGGCATCGATGACCCCGAAGTCGTTCTTGTTGGCCCAATCTACGTAGTTCATAACTCCGTCGAGCTGCCGCTATTAGCTGGGCCCTAGACTCTAGCACACTCTAGGAGGACCTACAGTGAATGCATTGTGGGGGTCGACCGTGTTATCGGTGACGTCCGGCATAGCTTGGAGCTCGGGCCTGACCCGTTAGCTGACGGGCAAACCTCTTATCGCAGTGTTGGACTTACGGGTCGTGGATTATGAAAAGCACTTTCCCCTTGGTCTGAATACCAGGCGTCACGAGAACCTGATTCTCAAACGACTTAAACAAAGCCTCTCTTTGGATGAAAAGCGGCACCATGCCATGCTTCTGCGACAGAATCTGGCGCTGGTAGCCGCGGATAACATCATGCAGCCGAGTGGCTCCATCTCCGTACTCCTGGATATCGATTATACCTGGTCTCATGCATTCCCAGTAGGGGGCTTGCACGGCCTGTACCCTAGCCAAGACCCTCGCGGCTTCCTTACTAATCGGCGGCATCCCCATCTGAGGCGGAGGTTCTCCCATTAGCGTCCGCGCAACGGCGAGGGCAGACTGCGATATCGCCTTAAGATTGTAGCCACCCTCGAGACAGACTGCGACCCTACCATTTGCTAGAGACATCAACATGTGCGTCATGTGTGCGTAACAGGGGGGCGTGACGAAGCATCCGCCCAGCTCGTCGCCGTCCGCGGCATCGAACCCGGCAGATATGATGACCAGATCCGGGTTGAATTCGTGAGCGATCGGCATGACAATTTTCTGGAAGGCCGCTAGATATTCACCATCACCCATCCCCTGGTCTGGCCAGGCGATGTTGACGTTCTTGCCCTTGCCCAAGCCTTCACCAACTTTATCTAGGTCGCCATCGGGGAGCATGGGATTATCAGGCTTCCCGGGGTAGAATTCTCCATTTTGGTAGACGTGGAGGGATATATAAAGAACATTGGGATCCTGGTAGAACATATTCTGTACACCATTTCCGTGATGAACATCCCAATCTAGGATGAGCACTTTTCGGCAAGTATCAGGATACTCGAGTTGGCAGACCTTGGCCGCAATAGGAACGTTGTTGAAGAGACAGAACCCCATGGGAGAGTCGTACTCCGCATGATGGCCGGGCGGTCTGATGATGGCGAAGGCGTTCTTCAGCTGACCGGAAGCCACGGCCTTGCATGTTTCTATGGCACCGCCGGCTGAGAGCAGTGCTGCTTCATAAGACATCGCACCAACGTACAGCGAGGCTCGGCCCTGGTCCAACGTGTGGCTCAAATTCCTCAGATCTTTGGTCGACATATTCGAGAGATCTTGAACCCAATCGTAATGGCCCGCGGTATGTACGGTGCAGATCTCCTGCTTGGTCGCCTCTCGAGCTACAATCCTCCACATGTATTTAATGGGAGTGTTCCGGAGTATGTCGAGCAGCTCGGTATCCGGGCCGGTAAAGACGAGTCCCGCCTTCTTGAAAGTCTTCATGATTTCTTCGACTCTTCTTGGATCTTCGGGGTGATGAGGCGCGTGACCAAAATCTGCATTTGCATGTAGCTTCATCCGGTCATCGTAGCAGACTCCAGTAGGAAGCAGGCCTCTTCGTTTCACCGAGTTAAGCTCTTCCCACCCCTCTTCCGACTCAAATTCTTTGGCCACCATATCGGTATCCTCTTTTGACGACTGTTTGCTGTGTGCATCCTCCGCGTGGCCTGACGGTGGCAGTTGCGTGACGCCGTTAGGCGCATCTACCATTGAATGATCCTCGCTTTCCATGTTGTTGGCGCGTGTGTCAGCCACCCGCGTCTCAGAGAAGGCGCGCCCGAGACGAAGACAGACGGATGAGGGAGATGGCCAGTCGTTGACGTGGTTACCAGAAAAATACAACTCGGGAATGAATCACGCACCCAGCCTCGGAATACCCCAGTCCAACGCAGGCGCATCGAATTGAGGACCAGGTGCAACGACGGAAGCTAACCTGACCGGCGGGCCAACTTCAGTCTGAAGGCCTCAACTGAAGCCTCCGTCTTCCCTGCCTTGTCTGAGACCCGTCAGGCTCACCAGAAATTAAACCCCAGGATGCACTCCGTCGGAGTGAACAGCTGCGCAGGCTTCTCCCAATACACGTCCTCAATCAATAGTACGTCTACAACTCGTGCGTCCTGGTAAAAAGCGGAGCTTTGTTTTGTGATACGTCGTTAATTTTATGGATGCCTCAAAAATTCTTTACGTAAGCTTTTAATTTATCTTAGGTGCAAACCTCATAAACTACGGAGTCCGAGAGGGCTTATTCTCTCATTTCAACTTTTTCTTAAAAAAATTAATATACGTACACCCAATTTTTTAATTAGACGTAGCTGCTTAATTGGATTTTTAAAGAAGGTGCATACGCTAAGTTAATAACTATTATATCAAATTTTACGCGATCTCGTTAGTTAGGTAAATATTGTAATATAATACATAATCAATTAATAAGCCTTTAACTTTTTTATTAAATAACTTTACGCCCGTATTTCTTATGTATTTAATATTAACACCATTTAAATCGTCTTAATAAGGCGATTTAAATGGTACTAAAATTATAAACTTTTCTTTTAATTCTAATAAAATAACGAAAATTTAATAAGATTAAATAAGATTAAATAAGATCGAATATATACAAGTACTAATTGGTCGTTGTCAGCTAGCTGGGGGGTGCGTAGCGCACCCCATATACGGAAAGGTCACCTACTGATCGGCCCATACGTGTTCCGGAGCTAAGCTACTTAAAGTTGTATGAGTGCAACAGCACCTGCAACTGACCTAATACAACAACACAACTGATGTCCCCTATATCTGACAATTAAGAGTCTTATTCGCTCAATTCGAGAAAATTATCAATTAATCAGCTGTTGCTGAGACGATATAGGCTGTATATCAGTAGTAATTATCTATATATACCTTAATTACAATAATAATTACTTTATCGTCGTCGAACATCTTATATACGGGTCTAAAAAACTGGGACCATTTTAAGGATAAGTTTAAGACTAGGGCGAAAGGATACGATCTGTGAGAATATATCGACCCTGATTAGGATTATCCGTAACCCGTTAAACTTAAAAAATCCAACGTCGCGAATTATCCGAAAAAACGAAATCGAATTTAAACGCGTAATGCGACCCCAGCCATTATATTGAAGTGGTGTAGGGTGCAGTATGGGTGCAGCTGTAGCTCTGCTGCAGCTTTGCTGCAGCTCTGTTTCTAGCTGCTTCCATTCATTTCGCCGGTGGGCTCCAATGGAGCGACATCCAGTGGGTCGACGACGGTCTATAAAGTTCTGACCCGGCAACTTTTGTATGTAGTCTTCTAGAGAACCAAGGCACGCCCGACAATTTCTTTTCCCAAGCAACCAGTCAAGATGTCCTACATATATCAGCTTCGATAAGCCCCGTCCCAATTTAATATCGACCATATAAAAGGAAACCGATCCGATAGGGATTCCAACCTTCATATACGAAATAACGACCAAAGGGCGATAATTATATAATTAGGAATGGTTTATTTATACTTATAAAAACCGGGAATATAAAACTTTCCGAAAAAATTGTAACGACCTTATAAAATAAATTTTAAATATAGTATCCTTATCGATTAAGCAAACCTGCTTAAACGTAGACGATAATCTAAAAGGGTAATATGCAAAATTAAAAAAATCCGGAAAAGTATACGACAGTCGATTATTTATGAATATTAAACGTAAATATAAAGAACATGTCGGCAATTGGTGCGTACAGGTGTTGCCTGCTGGCTGGCTTTGTGGGCCCAGGCTGCAGGAGTGCTGCCTGGAACACCCTTTGTCCTCAGACGATCCTTTGTCACATAATCATGTATGTAAGGGCGATTGCCCACGGACTAGATTTATCCTTTCCTAGAACACATAGAACCAACGCATGAGAGTTACGCCAGATTCCTGCATTTGATCACTGTGACTGCTAATATGGTAACATCTTTTGGTTATTGATAACCTAGCACGTTATACGAAGTGGTTGATTGCAGTCTGGTAGCGGCAACAGCTAAGTTATTATCAGAAAAAGCAAGAGGTTTAAGAGAAAGCCGTTTAGCCAACGATTTAAAAAAAGAGTTAAGTAATAGTTAACGATGTTAAGCTAACGCCGTACCCCAGAAAGGTTCCTTATTAAGTTAATAATTAATAACCTATCCGATAAAGGTTTCGTCCTTATAAAGGGCTAAAAGTAAAATAATAACCCTTTCCCTTTTTTTAAACGCGTATTTTTACCCGAAAAGTATTATAATAAGGGAAGGCAAAAAGAAAAATAAAAGCTATCTTTAATAAAAGATAATTTATTACCTTAATAATAGCAACTAAAAGTAAATAAGCCAAAAACCTTACCTATTTAAAGATAATATCCCGAATTAAATTTAAACAAGCTTTATATATCTTTAGGTAATAACTTAAGTAATATTAAACGGGATATTAAAACACGGGAAGATAGATATTTATAGGTTAAAAAAAAAGTTAAAAAGTTAAAGTTTTAAAACCGAAAAATTAAAAAATCGATAATATAACTGAACGAAATAATAATATAATTCCTGGACGGGTTTTAACTAACGAAATCGCGGAATGCGAATATATAAACGAAAACGCCTAAGGCGTTATAAAACGCTTAACCCGAAATACGGGCGAATAATTCGAAGGAAATTCCCGTTATAATGGAAAAAAGCGACGTAAAAAAGATTAACCCCTTAAAAAAAGGCGAAATAAAGCTTAAAAGGTAATTTATTAAAAAACCCGACCTTTTAAAAAAAGCGAAAAGTAAGAAAGTAAAGTTATTTAAAGAAAAAAATATAATACGCGACGATCTTAATAATTTAAACAGTTTTTCGTTTTTATCTTTATTTTTAAACTTATCTTAAGTTCCTTTAAAAAAACGTAATAAAAAACGTAATAATTTCCTTAACAATTTATCCGGTTTTTTTAACAGCTTAAATAGTTTTAACGGGGTAGGTATACGCCTAAAAGAAAAAAAATTTAATAATAAAAATAATAAGCTTCATTAAAAACGTTTTAATTTTACGCTAAATAAAAAGAATTACTTATTCGGTTAAGTTAATTAAAAGCTTTAAAGTAACGCGTTAAGTTTTGTACTTAAAAAGATTAATTATAAAAAAGGTATAAAGTTAAAGTAATTAAATTAATTACGTTTCGTTAAGGTTATTACCAAGATTTGCAAAAAAATATCCTTTAAGTTAATTATAGGTATTAAAAAAAAAACGAAGATATTAAAGACTTTTTAGAAAACTTACGCCGTAACAGGTAAAATTAGGTAAAGGTCCTTTTAGAAAGAACTAAATAAGATTATATACGATAGTAAAAACTTAATATAGTTTATTATTAAGTTTTAAAAACTTTTTCGGGAAGTTAAAAGTTATAACATAAAGTTTAGGACCGAAAAATATATTATTATGTTCCTTACTGCTATGGAGAACCGCGTTGGTAGCTAATATAAGACGATATAATCAATATTACGCCAAATGGATTATTTTTTTTAGCAACTAATTAACGATTTTAATAATAAGTTCCATAATTATTTTGGTAATAAAAAGAAGAACGGGAAATCCCATAATACTTAAAAAGGTAAGGGTAAGGGTAATAATAATAATAAAAATAATAAACCCGCATAAAATAAGAACGGAAATCCTTTTTGCTTTAATTGCGGTAAATATAAGCACTTAATTAAAGATTACCCTAAGCTTTAAAAGGAAAAGAACGACAAAAGAAAAAAAGGTAAAAAAGGTTAATATTAAGGAAGTAATAATAATAATAATAATTAAAGCAGCAGTTTTCGTAATACCCAAAAAGGTGGTTAAAGCGAAAAGTAATTTATCCTTAAAAGCCTGAAAAACGTATATCGTTTTAATGGAGGAACATTTAACGCTTAAGCCGATAATTAATAGTTTTAAAACCTGATATAATGGTATAATAAAACATTATAAAAGTTAATTATAAAGCCTTTAATAATTAAGTACCTTAAAGTAATTGTCGAAAAGGTAACTATAATAATTAAGTGCGTTAAAGTTATAATAATCGGATACGTTAAAGCTTTAATAATTAAGACCCTTAAAGTAACTGTTATAAAAAGCGTTATGTTTTTTTATATCTATTTATCCATAATTAACGATAAAGATAAATTGCTTTAAAATTTAAGAATAAACGTTAATATTATAAATAATATTAAAAATTTCGAAAAAAATATTATCCTAAATATTAAATTTAAGGGAATTTATATTATGATAAGTGGTAGGCTAATACTGACTACTTTTATTAAGATAATAAAATAAGCCTTAAAAGATCCCCGAAAAGAAAATAACGAAACCTTAATAAAGTATACGTTATATATTAATAGTTTCCCCTTAAAGGTATTTTTTAGAAAAATATATTATAAAAAAAGAGGTTACTTAAATAAAAATACCTTAATAAACCTTAATAGGTCTTAGTTAATAACGATTAACGTGTTTCGGAAAGGTTTTTTCTTATAGCTTTATAAAAAACCGGAACTTATTATTAAGGCCCCGGAATTTACGAACGACGAAAATTGGCAATAAGGCCACGGGCTAAAGGAGGCATTTAATAAAAAAAATGGTAATGATTTAAAATAAATACTTATAAACGTTTTTAAGGATAAAAAGGTTTTTATAACGGACGAAGTTATAAAAAAACTTATCTTTTAATACCGCCGTTTTTATTACCCTAATATTAAACGATTAATTTAAATTATTAAAAGGTTTATAAGGATCGATATAAACCTTAAAAATATGGAATTATTATTTTATATAACGTATAACGAAAGTAAAATACGGAAAATACTATTTATAAACCTTTAAAAATAAAGGTTATACGTAAAAAAAATTATTTAGTATAATATAAAGTTCGTTAAGCCTGTTAATATTAAAAATAAGGTTTATTATAACCTTATTATAAACGACCTTTCGTACTATAAAGAATACTATTTATTTAAAACCAAAAACGAAGTTTAATAAAGCCTATATATATATATTATATAAATAATTAAACGTTTAAAAACGACTTTCCCCGATATAAAAGGCCGAAATAAAAGAATGTAAATATTACGCCTAAACGGCAGTAGGAAATTCGGCATAATAATTATTAAAAACTTTTACGTTATAAAAGGTATCGAGCTGGTAATTTCTAACTTATATAACCAGTATTAAAACGGAATTACGAAAAAAAGTATTTAGTTTTTATAAAACAAGGCGCGTATAATTTCCGCATAAATAAAAATTCTTATATATTTTTAGGATTTCGTTATAAAAGTTATAACGTATACGATTAATAGGATTAAATAGTTTACGGTAAATAACATAACGTTAATCGAATATTTTAAGAAAATATTCGATCCTGAAAAATAGTTACTTAAGTTTAATAATAATTATTTCCGCATTTTCGGTAACAGATATACGGTTTTGATCGATAAGAACTATAAGATCAGGTTAAAAAAATTAAAGGCCCGAAAAATTAAAAGAATATTGCTAAATTATAAAGGAACTTATAATTATAAAATATAATTATTAAAGGGTGGTAAAGTATTTATTATACCGTACGTTATAATTTATGAAAACTTAAAAAAATTAAGGCAACCTTTAAACCTTAAAAGTATTATCCGATCGTTTCCATAATTAATACAAAAACGTTTAAAATACCGTTAAAAATAGGGCGTTAAAGTAAAAAATAAAAATTATAACGTTATCTTAAAGGATAATACGGATAAAAAAATTAAAAAGGTTAAACGTAAAAAAAGACGTCCGAAAAAAACGGTTTTTAAGTTATATACTTTAAAGGCTTCAAATAAAGTTTTAAAATTAATACGTAAATTAAAGCTAGCTTTAATTTAAAAGGGCGATAATTACGGCTTATATATTTTCCATTTTAACCCGTCGAATAACGACGAAAATTTTTTGGGTAATTCCGGAAACGCCGAACGGGTTATCCGAAACGTTTACGAATATTAACAAATAATTAACATGCTAAAGGATAAATACGATAGCATATTTAAGGATTTGAAAAATATTAACTTAAGTAAATTATTTATTATTTATAGGTTGTTTATAATAACGGATAACGGCCCGTCCTTAAAGGAAGCTATAAAAGGTTTAAAATAAAAGATATAATTTAAAATAATCTTTACGGAAATTAAGGAAAACCTTTTATATAAAACCTTTAACTTTATACCTCTCGATAAAAGCCGTATTTGCGGATATCTTATTAATGCTAAATAAGTATTAAAAAAATATACGTCCATAAGAAAATTAAACAAATTTAAGGCCCGTATTTACGTAAAGGGTTTTACATAACGAAAAAGAATAAACTATAATAAAACCGTAACGAATACCGCAAAAACTATGCATTGGAAAATCCTGATAGTTTTAGTTACTTATTTAGGTTAGCATATTTTCCAAATCGATTTTATCGTTACGTACTTAAATAAAAATCTAAAGAAAAATATTTACATAAAGTAATTCTTCATATTAAAGGAATATTTCGATACGTATCCGGAAAATAAATAAAAGTACCAATTTTTTCTTAAAAAAGTTATTAAATTAATAAATTTCTTATATGGCTTAAAATAAGTTAAAATTATTTAGTAAAAAAGAGTTAAAAAGATATTTATAAAGTTAAGCTTTTACCCGTTAATTTCGGATAATGCGATTTACTTTAACTTTAAAACTAAAAGTATTATCGCTTTATACGTTAATAATTTCCTGTTTTTCGGAATTAACAAATAATACCTTAAAAGCGTTATTAAGGAAATCGTTAAGGACGTTTTTATTAAGAATTTAAGAAACGCGGATTAATACTTAAGCGTACGAATTATCCGTTTTTCGTCGACTGGCGACGTTAAGTTAAATTAATAATAATATATTAAAAAGTTATTAAAGTTAATTAGGTTAAATAAGATACGAAAAAAGTTTACGTTATTTATTAAGGATTACTTAAAGTACGTTATGAAATATAACGGTAAGGTTAGCAAAAAAAACATATTCGAATATGTAAATTTAATAAAAAAGTTTAACTTTTCCAGTTATATTAGCAAACCGGATATAGCGTTTATAACGTTAACTTGGGCTAAGTTTATAAACAACCCGTTACCTAAATATCAAAAATATATCAAAAAATTATTACGTTACCTGAACGATATAATAGACCTATTTTTTCGGTACCGGAAGTTAGAACAAGATTACCCGTACCAAAAACATAACGACTTAAGGTTGTTCGGAATAATGGATATAAGCTTTGCGGATGATAGCAAGTCAGCAAAATCTATAACTGGATATATATTTTTTATGGTTAAAGCGCCCGTATTTTGGATCTTAAAGTTATAGGGCGTTATCACGAAATGTATTACGGAAGCAAAATACGTAAAAGCAGGAACAGTTATAACGAAAGCAGCAAGGATCAGAAACTTCTTAACAGAATTAAAGCTTATGCCTAAAGGTCTTATTCCTATTTTGGAAAATAATACAGGGGCCTTAAAATGGGTAAAAAAGACGCAGATGTCGAAAAAAAAGCGTCATATTAAAGTTAAGTACCATTACGTCCGTTAGGAAGTCCATATAAAAAATATTAGCTTTTAGTACGTGGAAAATAAAGATAACCTTATCGATGGTTTTATAAAGCCACTTAATAGGGCAAACTTTAAGCGGTTTATACGGAATTTGGGACTTAAGAAAATAAGTTAAAAACAAAGATTACGGTTTAATCCCCGCATAGATTAGATTTGACTTTTGGACTTTCCAGCCATGGTCACCTAACGCAAGAGGGCGTGTCGGCAATTGGTGCGTACAGGTGTTGCCTGCTGGCTGGCTTTATGGGCCCAGGCTGCAGGAGTGCTGCCTGGAACACCCTTTGTCCTCAGACGATCCTTTGTCACACAATCATGTATGTAAGGGCGATTGCCCACGGACTAGATTTGTCCTTTCCTAAAACACATAGAACCAACGCATGAGAGTTACGCCAGATTCCTGCATTTGATCACTGTGACTGCTGACAGAACAATTAAAGCAGGTTGCGAAGTTAGTTAAGAAATTTAACGAATGGATAGCAAGATGGCAGGAAATTATGGCCTAAGGGTAACGTTACGGCATCCCCGAAATATTAATGCCGGTAATCTGGGCGAATTAGTTATACATAATAATAGTACCTATTATATCTGGTTAGTTAAATTTATTTATGATTATAAAAAAAGATAATATTAATCGAGGAACGATTAATTATTAAAAGGTAACTGTTGGCTTTTTGGATTATTAGGTTATAACTAATCCATTATTTATATCAAGAAATATTAAGGTAACGTTTTTAACCTTTTACGGGATTCCTGCGGACCAGTTTAATTAAGATCATCCTGATCAGAAAGAAACTAAGCCATCTAACCTTTAGCCGTAAGGTAAGGTCCCTGGACGAAAACCGAAACGAGGTAATCGGAAAGGTTTCCATACGGATCGAAATACCAAACGAAAACGTTACGAATCAAACGATTAAGGTATTCGCTATAAAACCTACTTAAGCCTTAATTATAGGTTACCCTAATGCTTTTATGTATTCCTTAATAAAGCTTTAATAAAGTTTAAGCCCGGAAAAATAATGTTAAGGCTGGTCCGAAACCGTATTACTTTTAATTAGTTTTTAAAAGAAAAGTTTAATTATTTATTAAAAATTATAAAAAAGTTAATTATAAAAACGGATTAACTTTTAAAAAAAGTAAAACGAATCTTAATATGCTTTTTAATTATTAATTAACGTAACGCTATAAACGTTTCGTTTTACCTTTTAAAGAATTTATTTATTTTAAATTTAAGGTTTACGATATATATCTTTAACCTTATTAATAGGTTTCTGAATTATAGATTAACCATATAAGGTAACGGAATGTACGTAGGTAATAGCTTTATCCCGATTAGAAAGTACGGAAAGATTAATATATTACTTTAAAGTTTTAGTAGTACGAAAACGTTGCGGCTATATGACGTAGCTTATTACGAAAAATTCGCATGTAATTTAATGTTATTCCGATAGCTCCGAAAGAAAGGTTATTAGTAAAATAATTATGGGATTAATAACTGCATTCGAAATAAGTACGATTAGGTTATTGTTACGTTAATAAACAAGTTTAATTAATTCGTTATTAAAAATATTAACGTAATAATATTTTATGCAGCTTTTGCTACTTATAAACGAAACATTAACTTATAGATAAAAAAACCGCCGCGTATAAATAACGGTATTATGTAGTACTTGCGATTAGGCCATTCAGGCCCCGAAATAATCGCCTAATTATATTTCCATATTAAGGGAATCCGATTAAAAGGTTTTATAATAGTCGAATATTAAATATGCGGTAAAACGAAGGCGAAAAAATAAATATATCGCGAACTTCGAAAAGGAGCATCTCGATCAGGATAAAGAATCGCCATTAACTTTATTAACTTCGAAAAAAACCTTAAAGGATATAAATACGTTATGTTTGTTACCGATAAATATTTAAGTTTTATTTAAGATACCTATTTAAAAAACCGGGAATAAAATATATTGATTATAATATTTCGACACCTTTTAAAAGTTTTAAAAAACCAGAATAAGATTTTCCTATAAGTGATCGAATGCGATAACGAAATCTTAAAGAATTATTAATTTCGGGATATATTTTAATCGCTTCCTTTTAATATCAAACTTAAGCCCTTAATATTATATACTGTTACGAAACAGGAAAGACTCCCAGGCCAGAATTGAGACTCTAAGAAGGTGACCCCAACGGGTAAACCTCGGCCCCATAAAATGATCTCTGTCGCGCTGACAGAGACCATCCAGAGACTTCTAGGGGATCATACAAAAAGGCTTTAGGGACCTTAAGGAGATAAGAAGGATATATATGAACCAAGTTTCTTTTATAAATAAGATCTATTTAGTTTTTCGTTTTTTAGCTATTAATTTAAGCTCTTAACTAAAGGTAATTATACCGTTTTTTAATTAAAGGAAGAATCTTTAAATTTTTTAACGAATAAACCCTTAGTAAATTATCTTTCGCCTTATTGTTACCTGCAAATCAAGACCTTATTTCGGATACTGCTTATACTTCTAGGTAAATATATAACAGGTTCGTTATATTTTGATAACTTTTTAATTAATAACCAACGGATAATTCCAAACCCAGTTAGGTATAAACTTTCCTAAATTTAATGAAAACGATATTACAAAACGACATTTAAAAAATAAATAGTATACCCGATCCCCGTTACGAGCTAATAAAGGATTAGTAACTAAATTAAATAATTTACCCTTTATCGAAAAAGTTTTTTAGTTAATAAATAATATTATACCTTTTATAACTCGAGGTAAAGGAAAATTTTCTTCTTTTTAAACTTAATAACTAACCCCGGCTCCAAAAAATATTATTAAGGTTTAAGGAAATTCGGAAAAGGAAAAAAAGCTAGTAGTCCAGAAACCTTAAGGCCTAAAAGGAAAAAAGAAAAAGCTTTCCCTTAAGGAAAAAATGAAGATCCTGTTACGCAAAATCCAAACCCTGGAAAAAGATAAAAAAAAAACCCTTAACCCCTTAAAAAAAAGATGGCTTAACTTACTTAAGGAATAAAGAAAAAAACTTTCGTACTTTTATTATTCGGCCTTAATCGGTACCGTGAAGTTATTATCCCATTCCTTAGTTATTATGGAATGCCGGAAATTAAAAGCTATAAATTAATTACCCCGAAACCTTATAACGGAATTATAAATATGGAAGGATTTTTCGTTTAAGCTAAAACTTACCTTAAGTTTTATTAAAATTCCTTAACGGAGGATTATCAAAAGGTAATAACCATTTTTTAGTTATTAACTGGACGAATTTTCTTATAGTTCGAACCCATTATAAAGGATTACTTAGAAAATTATCCTAAGGAATCCTTAAACATTACTAATTACATCTTTAACGATTACCGATATTTTAAGGACCGAATGTAAGCTATATTTGGAAATCTAGATAAGAAATAATACGCGGTAAAATAATTACATCTTTTTTACTAAACTAAGTTAGCCGTAAAATATACGACGGAATTTAACTGCTTGGCCGTAATTTCTAACTTATCGGAAAACGCGTTATTTTATCCTTTTTACGACGGCTTAAAACCTTAAATTAAGGACGAAATATATATAATACCCAAAATAAGATCCTTTAAGGAATATACCGATAAAGCAATTATCGCTAATCGACGCACTTTTAATCGGTACCTCGAAAAAAAAAGAACTAATAAACGAAATAACGATAAAGGCTTTAATAGCCGAATTAAAAAAGATAAGGGCAAATCTTAAAAAAAAGTATATACCGTTTTAAAGAAGCCTGAAAAAAATAAGTCCAATATAAAATATTTTAACTATGGTAAAAAAGGATATTTCAAAAATAAATATCGCTTTCCCGCAAAAAGGAACTTTAAGAAAAAAGGGATTTCTTAATCCTAGAAAAAAGTTAAAGCGGCTAAATAAAAAACCGATAATAAGGTAGAAAGAAAATAAAATAAAATTAACCCGATTTTTTTCCAGCCAGAATTTATTATTATTACCATTATTTAAATTTAAAACGATATCCCAAAATACGAGAATTACCTTATTTGCAAAGATTTTAAAATTAAAGCCTGTAAATATTACCCCGGATAAATAACCTTTAAGATAGCCATAAAGTTAGGATGTTTTTGCTATTTTGATACATTTTAATATAAAATGCATAACGAAAATGGTTAATTTCGATCCGACGTTAGCAATTACGGATAATTATCCCCGGAGCTTTATAAGCTTCCCGAATGTACGGTATATACCAGATCTTAAGGAAACTAATATAAATTGTTATACTTTACCGCTTGTTACATCGACGATTGTCTCATACATTTTAAAACTAAAGAAAATAATGACTTTTGGCTTGGATAAAACGAGGAGATATTTATAAAACCAGATAACGAATGCAGATGTATAAAAACTTCCCGGTGGCCAAAATATCTTAAGTTTTGTTACTTACATTCCGAATTAGAATAAAGTTAAAAAGCTATATCGCAAAAATGCTTATGTTATTCCTTAATGCTTTATATTTAATACGAACTCCTGGGTATAAAAGTACCTTTTTCGGAAGTTTATACTTCTAACTTAATAACTCGAAAGATACAAAATTAAGGATTGAACTTAAAAAAAATTTTTATTTCCGAATATAAGTATAACAAAAAAACATGGTTTAAATATAAAAACGATTAATATACGAAACACGTTATTTAAAAAACGCGCGAATGGAAACTTTCTTAAATTAAACATTATTATAAGTTAAAAAACGTTAAAAACTTTCGAAAGTAAGGTATCGAAAAGCGTTAATTTATAAAATCTTATGGAAGGCGGTAAAGGGATTACGTAACCAAATCGAAATTCCATTTTAATATAAAAATAATATATTTAAAGTTATAAGCAATTTAAAAACCGAAAATAATTTTATCTTTCCCGTAACGGTAAAAAAACATTAAGTTCCTTAAAGATATAAGTTAAAATTTACAAATTACGTACAATAAACGGAAACCTATTTAAATACGAAAACGAACGAGTTTTACGAAAAATAAAAAAATTTCCCGTTTAAACCCAAGGATATTAAAAACAAGTTTCGTTAGATATTGCCGATATTTCCGGACATAACATCATCTTGGAAATACCATAACTCAGGACCAGCAATCCATATATTAACTAAAAACATTAAACACTTTCCTAAAAAAGCAACAAAAAATTACCCAAAAAGGACGAACAAAAGATTTGCTATATTATTAAAGAAATACAAGTACCAAAACAAACCGAAACAATACCACCTAAATATCAAAAATTTAAAAGATTATTTAAAAACAAAAAAAAACTATAAGTTACCACCACATAATTAATAGGACCACCGGATACCTATTAAAAAAAGATATCATCCTAAACTTTACAAAATCTACCACATAAACCTTAAAAAATCAAAAACCTTATAAAAAACCATTCAACTCGATCTAAAAAAAGTATATAATCGACCTTTTAACTTTTTTTATTAAATACCCCGTCCTTATGGTACCAAAAACCAAAAACGGAAAACAGAAAATTAACGAAAATAAAAACCTAATCTTCAGAAAAATCATAAATTATAGACAGCTAAACGACATTACGATTAAAAATAAATACCCCTTAACCCTTATAAACATACTAAAAGAAAATACTAACAGAATTAAGTAATTCATTACACTTAATTTTCGAAACGGTTATTACCATATCTAAATAACCCAAGGAAAGGAATAAAAGACAACATTCAAAACGATACATAAACTTTATAAATACCGAATAATACCTATAAAACTTACTAATGCTCCTACGAACTTCCAACGTCTAATCATAACCACTTTACGAAAATATCTGGACAAATTTATATTCGTCTACTTCGACGATATTCTCATTTACTTCGAAACTTTAAAGGAATACAAACAGCATATAACTTAAATACTTAAAACCTTAAATAAGGCAAACATCCAAGTTAACCCAGCCAAAAACGTATAACATATATAAAAACTAAACTTTTTAGGATATATATTCACCCTCGGCCAAATTTAAATTTAACGCTTTAAAATAAAAGTAATTAAAAATTAGCCCATCCTTAACAAAACAACCGTTACCAATATCCGACAAATCTTAAAATTTACGGAATACGTACGAAACCTAATTAAAGGATATAAAAATATAATCAAACTATTAACGAAACTTACCACCACAAAGTACGTTAATAAGAAATTTAAGCTCCCAAAGGATACAAAAAAAACATTCCAAATCTTAAAAAACGCAATTACCAATGGACCCATAATAAAATTACCTAACGCAAACAAAAAAAAGCGCCTAAAAACTAATACCTTAAACTACGTACTAAGTACCGTCCTAAAACAACTAAAGGATAATAACAAATAATACCTAATAGCTTACTACTCAAAAGCATTCCGAAATACAGAATTTAAATACCTAATTTATAACAAAAAACTACTAACAATCATTAATGTTTTTAAAGAATAAAAGCTTTTTTTTAACGGAACCAAAAAACCTTTCGACATTTACTTTAATTACAAAAACCTTACCCGATTTATAAAAGCATAAAAGCTAAATAAACGACATAAAACTTGGATAATTTTCCTATTAAGATTTAACTTTAAAATATATCATATCAAAGGAAAAAAGAATATCTAAGCGGATATTCTTAATCGTAAAGGCGACTATAATCCTAAGGTTTTTAAACGAAACATACAGATATTATAATACAATAAGAATGGTACTATACAGCTATACGAAATCCTAAAAAAATCAACCCCTAAACTTTTAACGAAATTTCGAAATTCCTACGACATAAATAAAAAAAAAAAAATTTAATAACTAAAAAAATAACCAAAAAACCAGCTGTTATACCATGGTAAAATTTATGTTCCCAGGAACTAATAGGAATAATTCGTAAAGGAATTCCACGAAAACCTATTACAAAAATATTAAGGAATCTTTAAAACCACCCGATAACTATAAGAAAAATATAACTTCCCAAAATTACGTAAAGTAATTAAAGAAATCGTTAAAAATTACAACGTTTATAATAAGGCCAAGGCAGTATACCATAAGCCTTATAAACTATTATAACCTACCAACATTTTTAACAAAATATAAAACATTATACCTTAAAATTTTATTACCAGCTTTCCTTTATCTAAAGACCCAATTACCGGAATCGAATACGACGGAATCTGGGTAATCGTTAATAAACTTACCAAATATAGGTACTTCCTACTTTTTAAAGGAACTACGACGGCAAAATAACTGGTTTATACATTTATCCGACATTATTTCAACAAATACGGAATATTAAAAAAGATTATTTTTAATTAAAATAAGCTTTTCATATTTAAATTTGGCGTTAACTTTTTTAAATAAATAAGTATTAAGCTTAAGTTCTCGACAGCTTATTACCCCTAAACAAACGGTCAAACAAAACGACTAAACCAGACCCTGGAACAGTATTTTCGAAATTACGTTAACTACCAACAAAACAATTAAGTAAAGCTTTTATTATTGGCATAAATAACTTATAACATATTTACCAACGAAAATATGGGCATATCTCCCTATATAGCTATATACGGCTACGAAGCGGTAACCTAACGACCAAAGCAGTTAATATATAAAATTCCTACAATCACTACCATAACGCTTCGAACAAAAATAATGGTAATTAAAATCAAAACGATATAATCCCGCCTATAAATCGAATTACGTTTTCTTTAGTAAAAAATAGCCCAATACTATAACAAAAAAAGAATTAAAGGATTAATTCTAATAAGGGAAAATAAGGTCTATTTGTTACGTTGAAAGCAAAACGTAACGTCGAATATTTCATAAATTAAAACCAAAAGGCTTAACGATAAACTTAATTTTAAGAAACGTAATCCGTTTAAAATTAATAAAATTATTTCCAAAACTAATTACCGATTATCATTACCCAAGATAATAAAAATACACCCTGTTTTCCATATTTCCTTGCTTAAATTAACACTTAAAAACGCCCCGTTAAAGATAAGTCTGGAAATCGAAAAAGATAATAATAAGTACGAAGTCGAAAAAATACTGGACTCCAAAATAGTTAAAAACAAGATCCAGTACCTAGTTAAGTAAAAAAAATACTTACACGAAAAAAATACTTGGGAACTACTTAACCACCTAACGAATACGATAAACCTGGTTAAAGCGTTCTACCGGCAGAATTCTAACCGACCATCTCCAACGCAACCAAGGTCGCGGGCGACAAAGGTCCCCCGCTTAAATCTAAACCCGCAACGTTCCAGTCGAAAGAACTAATATCCGAAACTAATTACGTCTGCTCCTGCTGTAAACGCTCCTTTTCTTTATTTAATTTTTTTTTCTTTTAATTCGTTAATAAAACGAAGTCCCTACCGAATCATTTCTACCCCGCGGCGTTAAAGAAAGTCCTGCTGTCGACTTAACCGAATCAGCCTCGCCGTAACCTCGGATTACAACCGCTAAAAGTTCAATAGCGTTTTTTTAACTATCTTTTTTTCTTTATTAATTCGCGCTTTTTCCGATCGAATGTTTTATAACGACTTTAAAGAAACGTTATTACCCCTACACGACACGTTCACCTCGTAATAATATTAGTACTTTTTTTTTCCCTTAATCATTTTACATTTTAACCTTAAATTTTCGCAACGTTCGTACGGCATGATAAAGTAACCAAAATCAATAATAAAAAACGCAAGATCTTTCCTACTATCGGTAAAGGACTTAAAACGTTTTCGCAAGGGACCTAATATAATGGCAAGTTAATTAAAAACTATAAAAAAAAACCAACTAAAAAAAAAGGGTTAACGTATTTATCTTTAAGGACGAAAATCCTATAAGGAAGGGAATAATGTTACGAAATAGAAAAGACTCCTAGGCCAAAATTGAGACTTTAGAAAGGTAACCCTAACGGGTAAACCTCGGCCCTACAAAATGATCTTTATCGCGTTAACAGAAACCATCCAAAAACTCCTAAAGAACTATACAGAAAGGCTTTAGGGACCTTAAGAAGATAAAAAGGATATATATGAACTAAGTTTCTTTTATAAATAAAACCTATTTAGTTTTTCGTTCCTTAGCTATCAATCTAAGCTTTTAACTGGAAGCAACTGTACCGTTCTTTAATTAAGGGGAAAATCTTTAAATCTCTTTAACGAACAAACCCCTAGTGAATTATCCCTCGCCCTATTGCTACCTGCAAATCAAGACCCTATTTCGGATATTGCTCATACTTCCAGGTGGATATATAACAGGTTTGTTACATATACCTAGGCTTAAAACGGGGGTGCAAAACGTTTAAGGGGTATAATTAAGGAAAAAACGATTATAATGCGAAATAACGTTAAGTTACTTACGTTTTTAATCGTATATATTTTTAAAATGGTAGTATATTTATATAACCGTACCCTTAAATACGCTTTTTTTTGGCAAATCCTATATAAGGTTTATTATATTTACCTAACGTATAAAGACGGCGTTATAATACTTAATTAAAAGCCTTAATAGACTTACCTTTAAGCTTATAACTATATGGCCTACGTTATAATAATTACCGTTATAAAAAAAAAGATTTTAAAAGTTAAATTTTAAGGTATAAATAGATTTTCTTATCGGTTATCGATTAACAAATATTTACGAGATTTAAAACCCATTAACGAATAAAATTATTGCTATCCGAAACGTTTAATTTAACGAAAAGGCTACCTTTTCCGGTAATATTAAAGACCTTAAAGATAACCTGTTTTACGTTACCGAAAACGAATTATAAAGCTTATTCCAATAAGTTACTATACCTGATTAGGTTAATAATTACCTAATATATATATAAAAAAAAGATAAAAACCTGAACGGAATAATTTAGTTACCGGCTAACTAAAAGGGTTAATTCTAAAGTGGTATTAACGTAATTAGCGCGCGGGATAGGGAAAAATAAGCTTGTTCGTAAAAAATTAATTACCTTTATACGACCGTTATATTCGAACCATTTCCGTTCCTTGGATTATTATTATTACCAGCGTTTACCTTAATAATTATTACGATTATTGCGCCGACGGAAAAAATAAAGGTAATCTTAGGCTTTTGTTACGTTATTTAATTTAAAGTAACGGTAAAAAACGAAAATACTTTACGGGTTAAAAATGTAAGTTTTTCGTACGTTTTGTATTAAAAGAATAATTATCAGTACGATTATAAAGTATAAAAGGTTACATTTAACGTAAAACGTTTAACTTATTTTGTTAATACGATCGATAATCGGCCGGTAAGTTACGGAAGTTTAAGGAAAATAAAAATTCGAAATATGCGTTATTTTAATCGGAAAAGCTTTAATATATTAAAAATAAAAACGTTATTTAGGTTGTAAGGCCGGATATATAGGCGAGATTTATCGTTATTACCGTAAGGCTATAAAAAGCTAAATATATACCCGTTAAGGAAGATATTCCCTAACGCCGAATTAGCTTACTTATAAAGTTATAAAAAAATAAAGTCTTAAAAAGTTATTAATTAATCCTTAATTAAAGAAAATAGGTCCTAAAGTGCATATAGGTATATATTTATAAGTTCGATAAGTATGGTTAATTCCAAAAATATAAGGTCCGTTTTGTTATACGAAGCGATTAATAATTTAAAAATGTTTATGGGAATATATACGTATTTATATTAGTTAAAAAATCGTTTTAAGTTTTAATCGTTATTACGGCTAAGTTTAACTTAAAGCTTAAGTAATATAACGTTATAAACGTTTTCGTTAATACGAACTTACTTTACGAAATATATATAAAAACGCCTTAAAAATATTTATAACGTAACAAAGTATTCCTAATTAGGAAGATATTATACGGATTAAAAAAATTTTCTTTACTTTAATAAAAAAACTTTATTAATACGTTTAAAAATTTGGGATTTAATTCCGTTTTTTACGAATTATATTATTTTTTTAATTAAAAGGTACTTTTATCTTTTTACGTTAACGATATAATTACTGTATATAGTAAAAAATATTAAGACTTTATCAATTAATTAATTTAATAAATATAAAAACGATATATCCTTATAAGTAATAAAGATTTATAATAATTTTTCGGAATCGAAATAATTAAAAATAAACTTAATTAAAAAATTTAATTATTTTAATCCGATTTTATAAATAAGTTAATTAATTTAATTCTTAAAGAAAGTTTAAATAACCTTTTAAAAACGTTAATAATTAACGTTAAGTTATTACCAAATTTTATTTTAATTTATTTAAATTTAATTAATAAATACCTAAAAATATTTAGTTTTATTTTATACGTTATAATTAATACGTAACTTAATATATTTTTTATAATATCCCGATTTATCCGTTTTAATATAAACTTTAATAACGTATATTATAAAGTAATTAATTACGTTATATTATACTTAATCGGTATTAAAACGTTAACCTTATAATTCGGTAATAAGGATTTAATAAATATTTAAAGTAACGTTTTTTTTACGGATAATTCGATCGACCGAAAAAACTTTTAAGTTTATATTATAAAGCTATTCGGAAAAGTAATAAAATAACGGACGAATAAGTAAAATATAATAATTATTTTTTATAACTAAAACGGAATTATTATTTTTTACGTAAATTATAAAAAAAACCTTATTTACCTTTTAATTAATTAAGAAATTAAAAATTAACCTGGATATAAGATTATTAAATATATAATACGATAATTAATAAATAATACGCTTAATTAACGCCGACGTCGCTTTTTTATAAACAAAATTACGATACGTAAATATATATAATTATTAACTGCGAAAGGTAAATAAAAAGGACCTGATTAAAATAGATTATATACTTACGGGTAACATATTGGTTAATGGATTAATTAAAACCTTGTTACGAAAAACTTTTAGGCATTTTAAAAAGCAGCTAAGATTGATGGATATTACCGAAGCCCTGGATTAGCGGAGGAAAGCTTTAAGGGTTATTTTAGACGAGGAATTAGCTGATCAGGAGGATTTAATCGCCGGAGGAGAGGTGGAATGGATAACTGTGGCTTTAGGAAGTGATGAAGTGCGGTGATTAACGCCGTAAATACTTTAAGGCGTTGAGGGGGTGTGTCAGCTAGCTGGGGGGTGCGTAGCGCACCCCATATACGGAAAGGTCACCTACTGATCGGCCCATACGTGTTCCGGAGCTAAGCTACTTAAAGTTGTATGAGTGCAACAGCACCTGCAACTGACCTAATACAACAACACAACTGATGTCCCCTATATCTGACAGTCGTCGTTTATTAAATTATACTGGAACGTACCGCAATACCTAAGGAAAAGCCCCAAAAAAGCCAGATAAGTATAACCAAAATAAGCTAAGCATCATTAACTAAAGGCGATCCTAAGGTTACCGGATCGAATAAAAACGAAAAAAATTACAATCTAAGTGATAACCGTTTCCGATAGGATACCGGACTCCTCGTAATTACGCCCGATTTAGTCGATAAGCAATCGATTAAAAACAAAGTAACCGCGTACTAACTTAAGCGCATTAAAAATAATACGTTTATAAAGGTATTTAATATCGTAAAAAAAAGAAAGTAAATAAAACATAATCGAACATAATCGAATAACCGCGGATAATAAAATAATGGGATTAAATTTAACCAAATTCGAAAATGGTTTACGACTTTTAAAACCCTTTAAATACCGCGTAAGTAATAAATAAATTACGGCCATATTTAATATAAGCCGCAATTATTAAGCTTAAGCTTTAACGGCTTATATTTTCCTGCCGTATATAATATTATATTAAATCGAATAAAATCGAATAAAGTAAAAGCTAATTAAATAATAACAAAAAATAAAAAACCTTATATATAATATTTAAGCCATAAATTACGTAATCCTTACTTAAATTACCTTAATTTCGGCAATAATTAATTCGGCCGCACCTATAATAACTATAAGTACTTAAGTATCTTTTAAAATTATTCGTTCTTTAAAAAGCGAATTGCCGGTAAATTAAATTAACCCGATTAAATAACCATATAGCGCAATTTAATATAATCGAATAAAAACAAAAAAGGAAAAGTAAAAACAAACGGACCGTTTCGAAAAAATACGCAATAATCCGGATAAGATTTAATTTACCCAAGATAATTTTAAAGATTATTTAGTCTCGAAGCTTAAAAAGTTAACTAACATTATCCAATCCGAGCTAAACGAACGCGCTTTTAAACGCGCTATGCCAGGCAAGTTCCCGGCTAAAACTCTTGTAAAAAAATAACGTTAGGCTTAATTTAATAGAATTAATTAACTATAAGCATAAATACGCATATTAATATATACATAAAATCTTATGCATTAAGATAGCATAAAAAAACGTTTATAAGTAAATATTATTATAACTTTAAGATTTTAAATTTATTTTAATAAAATATAACTTTATATTATTATATTAAACACGATCGAATAACTATAAATATAATAATAATAATAATAATAATAATAATAATAATAATAATAATAATAATAATAATAATAATAATTTTATTTTATATTTTCCTTATTTTACGTTATTCGATTTTATTCGATTTTATTCATTTATATTAATTCTTATCTCTCTTTAGCTGTTTATGCTTTTACCTTTTCTTTTCTTTTTTTTCATATTCGGTTCCGTACGTTAAAATGCTGCGATAGTTAATTAGCCTTAAGCCTTACCAGTCGTAATTTATCCGACGTTATAAAGATAATATTTTTATTAAGTTTTTAACGTTTTATTAATACTTACGTAAATAAAATGTTTTTTTAATTAAGTTCGATTAAATATTACCAAAAAATACCGGTAACGTTTACGTTTTTTATTTTTCGAATACGTTTTATCGGATTTTTAACTTTTTAATTACCTTTAACGTAACGGTTTTACGATATCTTTAAAGGGAGTAACTTTTATCCGTTTTAAACTAGGCCTTTTACGCCGTTAAGATGCCGATTTTCTTACGTTTAAATTATAAAAAGTACATAATTTCTTTAATTAGGAGAAATAAAACGAAAATATAATTAGCCGTATAGGTATACGTACGTTTTATATTTATTTAAAGTAACGCTTTTTTAATCTTCTTCGCGACGTTATGTTTAAGTTTTATGCTAAATATTTTTATAATAACAAGGTCGAAAAAAGACGATCGAAAATCTATTAAAAAAAAGGTGGATAGATTTATCCGAAACTAAATTATATATAATTTATTAATAGTTACTGCAAATTATAAAAATACGAATTCGAAATTTATACTAATATTAATAGTTATTCGCGGTATATTATATAGTTTTATTACGGTATTTCCGTTTATATCGGTTATTTTATACTTTATTAATATTTTCTCGTTACTTATTAATTTAAATTTATTCCTTTAATTTTCCATTCGGATCGCGGAAACGAAACTTAATATAAGGCCGTTACTTATTATCTTTTATCGAATTCGAGTCCCGGTCGGCGTTATCCGCGTATTTACCGATAATCCCAGTTTAATATAACCAAATCCGATCGGTTTGCGGATATCTTCGAAAATATTGCTGAAAATCGTTAATCTTTAAACGAATATAATACGTTATATCTTAAAACGACGGAAAGCGAACGGATTCGTTTTAATAATTACTAATCGTATAATAAAAGTATAAAGAATTAACGAATTAAAAGTTAATAATTTTAACTTTATTAAAGGAAATCGCTTTTCTGGCGGGTAAATTATATACAATAAAAGCTTTAATAATTCGATTTAACATTATCGAATAATACTAAACGTTTTTTAACCAGCTTAAATATAAACGTATTTAACGGAAAAAGCATAAAGCCGATTATATTATTTTATTTTATATTTATATGTTTATTATTAAATACGAATTTAATTAATTTATTTGTATATAAAATACCCATATTATCCGTATATAAAAAAATCGGAATTATGTCGTATATAAATTACCTTATATTATATATTTCTTTCACGATTTTAAGAAAGTTATAAATTGCCGGATTTTTATTAATTAAAAAATATTTGGCACGTTTCGGACGAAACTTCGAAAATACGATCCGATTAATCTTAAAGCTTATTTACTTTTGTTAATATTAGAAATTTGCAACCGGTATATTAAAAAATATAGCGGTTTCCTTATTATTTTGCCCGTAAATACGAAAACTTATCTATAATTTTTTTTAATTAAATTACGGAATAAATTACGAAATTATTATTTAGTTAATATGCAGCTTTTTTTAATCGAATTCGTTAATCCCGTAAGAAATTAATATTATTATAATAACATTTTAAATAATTATTATTATATTACTAAAAAAAAAAGGAAACGGCGGTTTTTAATAATAAAATGGACGGTATATAACTTTGTTTAATTATAATTAAGGTTAATAAAATTAAGTAAAATTAAAAGCTAAATAAAAACCGTTTTCGAAATCGAATTCCGTATTACATAATTCGATTAAATATAATCGAATAAAACATTTTAAAAATAATTTTTCCATTAATTTTATTCCTTTTTAAAAGATACGAACAAAACCGTTTCCGTATAACGGCTAATCTGGTTTCTAATAATGGATTAAGTTATCCGTATTTTAAAGCCTTTTCTATAAGTCTATTTTCGTTTACTTTTGTTTAATCGAGTTTGCTTATGTTTAATTAAGGCTTATTTTCGGCCTTCGTAACTTGTTTTACCTTAATCTTCTTATTTTTTATTTTAGGCCTTTTATTTATTACCCTTTTTTTTCCGATTTATTTGCTTTTTTTTTAAGCCGGGTAGGAATAAGCTTATGTACTATAAGTAAGTTATTATCGGTATTATTATCGCTATCGGTATAATCGGTAGATTTCTTAACTTTTAAACTGCGCTTATTTCGTATAAATTCGTTAACGTTTCGTCTTATCCCGGTATATAAGTTTAAGTAAATACCGGTATCGCTTTTATATATAATATAATATTATTCCTCAATTATGTTAATTATAATTAGCTTTTTAAGGTATAAACTTAACTTATAAATTTTTTGTCCTTTGCTAGTAGTAACTTATTTAGTAAATTTCCATAGTTTTATATAAAGATTTATAAATATATTAACCTTTTTAAAAAGGTATCGGATTATGCCTATATAAATAAGAAAAACGGTGTATAAAAACATATTAATTAATATTTTCTTTTTGCATATTTAGATTTTAATTTAATCGGTAACTTTTATTCCGCCAACAAAAGACTTTTCCTATTTGCAGGTATATAAACGTAATCCGACCGAAATAGTAAAGTTTTTTTAAAACTTTTTATAATTATTATTAACTATATCGAATTAAAGGCTTTTTTTTCGGGCGCGTTCTGTTACGGTAAATAATTATTACCATTAATTTAAGGTATTACCTTTAACGAAAGGTTAAATAACTACAGAAATAATAATTATAAAAGTAAAAAAGGTACGAAAAGGTCGATTAAGTAAGGTAAGGTTTATAACTTCGGTAAAACGTAAAGGGAGGTTTAAGATCGGAAATTTTTAATCGCAATAAGGGCAGTTAAGTTATTAAGAATTATTCGACTTGATTTTCGAATATAGCCGTTACGTTACAGGGTAACGGCCCTTATCAACTACAAATAACATAATAAAGCTGTACGTACGTTTAATTTATCCAGCATAAAATTAATTAAGGAAAAACGAATATAATCGAATAAAATAAAATAACCTCGAATATAAATTATTAAGAAAATAATACTTAGTTATTACATTACTTGTTTTATTAAATTTCGTTTACAGAGATTTTTTAATCTAGATAAGGGCGTATACGTATCGTAGTTTTTTTGAAAAAAAGTTGAAATAAGAGAGTAAGCCCTCTCGGACTCCGTAATAAACTCTCTAAAAACGATAAAATCTAAACATTAATTTTTTTAAAGCTTATATATTCATTACTGTAATAACTAACTTGCCATGTACTTGCGTCATTTTTATTATATCCTTCCTGGCGCTTATAATTTGCGTTTCTTACTTCCTTCCGTACTTATCCAATAAATGGTAAAAATTAAGGCCACCGCGCCGTGCGCCAGCACAAGATATGCCCCGTTTGAACCCCAAATCCAAGCCCGAATTAAGGGGGAAGAGGAGATGCACAGGGTATAAAGAGTGTTCCGCTGCGCGGCCGTCCCTATCGTAGTTTCCATGGCGACCCCAGCTTAGCACCACCATATCATGGATCCCTCCACAAACTACATCGGGAATGAGAAGCTTCCACCTCTCCAAGAACTGCAGGACTCTTCTCCAAGTCTCATATTGTCATATACATGTTGAAACCCTACTAGCTGCCATTCCAGAGAGGCATCCTCAACTAGAAGCCCTAGGAACACTTTACCAGGCGGGCCGTGTTACTCTGCGTGACGGAGTATACTGACTCGCCGAATTGCACTAGCACGGCATGTAGTATCATTGTGTGATTTGAACGCATCGTCAACAGCTCACGCTCCCCTACCTTGGCTCTGCTTCCTGGATTTGTTACCCTCTTCTAGAACTTGTTGAGTCTCTCCACAACGAACTGGTCGACCAAGTGTATGTGATCGCCGCGTAGACACAGTCAACCGCAATAGCCTCAACCGGCGTCACATTCACACTGACCTTATCGTCGTCCACGGGGACGTGGAATCTGCACCATGCGTCGTTCTCACTTTCCAAACAACCACTGGGACTTCTTCACCCTGCTTTCAAGCCTTTCCGGCGTTGTTGAGAATAAAGGGCAGGCGAACTACGCCGCCGCAGGGACGTTCCTCGATGCGTTCGCGCACTACCGCCGCCCGCTGAGATGGGTGCAAAGCTAGTTTAGAGTATCCAAGTATTAACTTACCCCTTGATAATCAGACGGAGGGTTTCCCATTACTCCTTACCTAGCTTTACAAGATAAGCATCCATGTCAATCTCTCTCCGCAGACTGGCCTTGTTTTCCACCTCCTTCTCTATGTCGTCTTGATAGATCTTCATTTTCTCATGGAGCTCCGGCATAAACGCTCCCAAGGACCTGATGGCTAAAAAGGGCGGCGTCGGTGGAATGGTTGATCGCGACCGCGGCAGTTGGTACGCCTCTCTATCCTTGATTAGTCGGCTGGTTCTCTTCTTTACAATGCTCAAAAGACTATCCAGTCCGTCCAGGCTTTTTGCCTTGGCTGGGCGCCTATAACAGGCAATGGCTTGTACGCCGCGAATATGCCTGGTAAGCGGGCGGTTCCACCAGCTGCGGCGATGATGGCCTTGATGCCTCAAGCAGCGGCATCAGTCGCAACTTGTCCCATCTTGGCGGGTGTTCTATGCGCAGACGTGATATCAACCTCCCATGGGACGGCGAACTGCGTTAAGCAGGTCTGTACCTGCTTTTGGTACAGGAAGACCAGTGTCTGAGCCCCCTATGAGAAGAAACTTAGGCCGAGCCCTTTGTTTTGGCTGGTGGGTTGACTTCTTGTTCCGGGCCAGAGGACTTTGCTGGATGCTTGGAGTCTCTCTCGCCGGATCTCGTCCGCAACCTTAAAATAAGCGGCTGCGCAAACATCTCCAGTTCTGCAATAGACACAAAGCCGGCGATGGTGATGCGGCTGATCTTCCGGCTAGGCTTGGATTCCGTTCCGTAAAGATGAAGATAGACGGCCATCTTTTTGCTGTACATGGACGTGGCCTCTTTGACAAGTAGCTGATGAGAATCCGGGTTGGCGCTCCTAAGATGTTGATCATGATACTTGAAGGCATATGTTGCTCGAACTCTTCCAACAGAGGCTCGTTCAAAATTGAAAGGAGCCGTGCCTTAAACGCGACCTAATAGAACCATCCGGCTAGAATGGGTCATAGAAACGCAAAAGGAGCCAGACGTGAATACAGACGAAATGGAATATGAAGGTAACTGCTGGGATCCCTTACATATTCGGTACAGCTTCAATAGAGAGATGTCTCGAGTTGTTGGCCCTGCTCAACTTCGAGTATTAGTATTTGCCTCTTGGGTAGGTGGAAAGACTTGTTCGGGAACCAAATGCAGGGCTTCCGAAAAACGCCGACAGGAGAAAATAGAGTGCCCAGCAGTCCATGCCGAGCGCCGATGCCGTTGACCATCACCTTCCCATCCTTGGTCAAGAATCTCTCAACAGCAAAGACGCCTCTGACCCACACCTTTTCGGCCATGGTGCATGTAATCTGCTGTGCAAGCACTCCCTCGGGTGGCACGAAGACCTGAGAACAGATATTACCCTCCTGTATGGTCTCGACAGGAAGGTGAGGTATAATACGCTTCGTCTTGCCCAAGTTATTCTTCGTGTGAATAACATCGACAGAGAGCTCCAGCTCAAAATGACGCCCGTTTCTCGGCACAACGACACGAATTGCTAAACTCTATGACCACCTGCTCGGGATCTGCTTCGCCAGAGATTTTGTGGTTACCGTGCCAATCAAACGCATAATACTTGCTTTTAAGCAAGCAGGGGAAACCAAATTTATGGGAGCCTCCTTCATAGAAGTAGGCATGGCAGGGCCATATGCAATGGGCATGTGTTATGTTAATCGGAACACCCTGTTTATCGAGGCATTGTTTCCGCTCATATTTTATTCTGAACAAACAGGAGCCTTTTCACAACGGATGGACGTCGACCTTCTTCGTGATCCTGGTGCCATCGGCGCGTTGACTTTCAAACTATGGGTACCGATCTCTTCAAGCACTTCCGTATTAGCATGTTCACTCTCGGCTGTAATGATATCACAACGCGCAGCCAGCTCCTTGATCTTAGCAGAATCCTTGGACGATCCAGTCACTTGGCACCCGTTCCTATTTATACGCTTTGCGGGCGCATTTTTTGCATCAAGAGCGGCGACTTGAACATCGGGGGGAGCGGCAGCTTCACACAGCATAAGCCCCTGCTGGCAACCACCAATGAGGCCGATGACAGGGCTGGGCTTCATGTCGAGATAAAGTAAGTAATTGTCCCACAATCAATGCGGTGGTGAAGAAGATGGCAGGAAAAGACAGCGTCTGAACAGCGGAGAGGTTCTGGCGGGATGCCTTCATGCACTTTGCGAAGGGAAAAATAAGTTTTCCTGTAGGGCAACTTGGCCTGAGGCAGGTTATTGGGAGGGCTGGGGGACCGACGCCCGGTGCCGTTATCGCGCTGGGACTCAAAACGCCACTGGATCCGCGTGGGGTTTATAGAGAGTTATGTCGCTCAGATTCCGCCGTGCAGGAGTCGCCGTACTCGATGGGGTGGTTCGTATTCCGGTGATGCCATTGATGGACGCGCAGGGGTAACAAAAGTACAACTGAGAGAGTTGCTGGAGAAGCACAGCTCTCCGGACCCGCACAAATATCTAGGTAATACCAGTCCCCTAACTCAAGTAACCCCAAATTGGAGTCCTAATGGTCTGAGTTTAAGTTTTATAAAATGAGGGTTATACTTCTGATGAAATAGAATTTAATTCTATCCAGTTCTGAATTGATACACCCGGCTCTTCATTTTCCAATGGAAAGAGAGGAGGTTGTCTGTGAAGCGAGTTGAATTACCGACTTCAACCTCCAATGTAGTTCAGCCTCGTTCCTCAACAAAACCTTATAACCTTAGCACCATCCGACGAAGCTCAGTATGCCATTCGAGAATGGCGAGGTAAGAGCTTTGCAGATCAAACACCTTTGTCTCTGGTAGAGAACGTGAACTTGGGCGCCTATAAGCAATGATTTAGTACACTAAGGTTTCAACCTAGACCATGTTGTTGGACTCTGGAAAGTTGCGAGAAAATGACACAACCGGGATTTATATCTACTTAATTGATCTACTTGCTGTACCTAGGAGTCCCTAACAAATGTAGATGATAGGAGTGCCTGCAAGAGCGAAGAATGACAAATGTCCAATGTCTATAGACGACCGGACGGTGCAAGGATATCTATCCATACAAGTAGCGGATTCCCCACCCTACGGTGAATCCGGTACAGCGCATAAGCTAAATATAAGTTCAACAAGTTAACCTCCCAACTGCCCTAGTGAATGCAATACCTATGTGTATTGACGGTCGACTTCCGTTGCGGCGGATACCTGCCGACATAAGAAATAGACCGCAAAATGACGTAGCTGCTAGACGGGTATTTCAATAGCGGCATAGCACTCGGAATCTCCAGAAGCCGACCATGAGAATGCGACGACAGTCATGGACCGCCTCAAAAGGACGAGAAAAGTGCTTGGACTGACTTAGACACGACGACGCCAAGCCGGACGACCACGCTTCTAGTAAGGCTCATCGCTGCCGTCATCGCCGTACGGAAGCCGCTTATCATACTCCAAAGGGAAAGCGTTGATCTGAGCTTGGGAGAGTGGAGGTTGTCCATTGGGTGAGGCGTCAGCGCTCCAGATATCGCCTTGCTTGTCGTACTCTCTGTCCTCATCGATAATGCCGCTACGAGGGATATTCGTGACATCTTTCGGTGTAAGCATCATGCGTTCCTCAAGAACTGTGGTGATAGAGATTGATAAGGTTTCTCTATCGAGATTGAATTCGCGCGTGCTGCTTCTGACATCTCTGATGATATCCATTCTCTTGCGGCGGTGGTAAAGCTCAAGGAAATACTTGAGCTGCTCAGGGTCGAGCTATTTCTCGTATTTCGCTGTCAGTGATTTGATATGTAAAATTAGAGAGCTGCCTACCTTGAGGTACGTATTGACGATGTTATTATGGCGGCCATCTTCAGAGCCCCAAGGCACAAGCTCCACGGCATAAGCCTTCTTCTAGAATCGAATTTAGCAAATGTGACAGGCATGATCTCAGGGGAAGTTGCATACTCCGACGCGAACCCTCTCGGGAGATGAACAAAGATCTCGGCTGACGGTCTCGAATATCAATCCCCAGAGGTCTTCCAACTCGCAGATTTCGCGTGTAGACATGATGCGAATGTGGTGAAGTCTCTTGTCATTGCGCCACTTCTGCGGAAGATACAGGTCTCTGTAGTGGACTCCGTGAAAATACCAGGCATACAGCCACCAGCGGGCGACGGCCTTTCGCAGGCGGGTCTCCTCATGAAATCGAAGACATCGGCGATCCTCAGGGCGATCTCTCCAGCGCAGGGTGGGGTAGAGTTCAACCCACCAGTCGATTACCTTGGTCCACTTCCATAACTCAATCAAGTCCCAAGTGTTGAGCTTCTTCTTTTGAGGACTGACCGAGTTACCGTCGCCATGTGTCGAATTTGCGCCGAGGAAATTGATGGTAGCACCAGATTCGTTTCCGGCGTCGAAATCTATGATCCGGGGATGAAGCATCTGACCAGGCTCGAAATCGCGGTCATCGGCAGTATATAAGTACAACATGATCTCAAACTCTGGCTGATTAAGGAGAATGTTGGACATAAGTGTCGCCTGATTCTCTTTGAAGATCGCGTAGAGCTTCTTGCTTAGGAGGGCAAATCTTGAGAGGTCACGAGGTAGCATCGTCTTCATGATCTTGAGAATCAACTCAACAGGTAGAGACTCAAGAAAGCCCTGTCCAGGGGTGCTACTGGTAGTCGTGGGCATGACCGAATAATGGCTTTCGGGATTCAAGGCGAACGAAGCCATTGTTGCCAACAACCCAAGAGGCGTGATCTTGGCTGCGTAGCCTAGAGTTTGGAAAAGTATTTTGGAACGGTACACCGTAGAGCTTGATACGGAACCAGGCTGGATCCAGGAGACTGCATGCAGAAAGGGGACCTGGCCACGTCGATCTAGGAGCTTGGTGAAGGGGAAAGTTTTGAGTGCAGGATCATGGAAAACATGTATCAAACCTAGATGCATAGACGTTTTGTTATGATGGGGAAATTTCGAATGTTGTTGTCGTTGCGGACCCGCCTCCTGTTCTTGGAAGCCGTGAATCGTCCGAGCGATGCGGATAATCCTAACCCCCCCGGTCTTTGATTCAGAACCGAACCCAAGATTATAATACGGGATCCACGATACTCTACGGCGAACTGCGCCTTGGTACTTTTGTATAAGAGAATAGAGGCACGGTTAGCTCTGTCGTTGTTGTCCCCCTCTTATTTCAGTCAGGTCCAAGTAAGTCTTACATTACAAGATGTAGGGATAGAGCAATACCTCAGACAACGTGGTACAAAGACCTCTAAGTTAACCCCTGCTTAGTCGTTAGGGCTTCTCTTTCTGCAGCCTTTGCATGAGTTTTGGCAAAACGGTATCCACTCCTGCCTGTGTGAGATACAAAACCTGACTTGTCTTTCGGGTGACTCTTCTTCAGGACCTTTGGCGTCTGAAGCAACTCTGTCGCTTCACGACCCGGAAACACGGAATTTGCGTAATCCTTTATCCAACCGCGGGAGTCTGGCTCCTCTGCCGATGTGATGTTGGCCTGTGCAGCCGTTCACAGCCTAGCTGCCACCCAGCACCGCTAGAGCGACAGCGGAGCGTTGAGTCACTGAACTCAATGCGCGGCAACCCCTCCGGTGGGGTTGTAAGTAAAGTTCTGAGTTGTGCAAAGGAGCATGGTCTGTAGCCATGAGCGATCAGCCATGATGGCAGAACCGCTCTTCTGTTGTGTCATGGTGTTGCCTGTAAGGAGAAAGTAAGAACAAACGCGGTTAGGCAGGCGACCATTCAACAGCCGTGGAGGTGACGCCCATGACGTCGGCCTGGAAGAATTAGGGCCCCGGCTAATCCCTCAGATTCCTAGGTATTGCCCAGCTTATTTAATAACCGTGCATGATAAGCGCGATAAGCATATATCGAGGTGAGCAAAGAGAACGTGGTGTTGAGCTAGAGAACTCCAGGAGCAGTAGCAAAGAAGCAAGCATTACGGATTCGAATAGACTCGGGAAACACAATTCGAGTTATTTAAAACAGAAGGCTGTGAGCGTACCAATCCGGGTAGCTTGATATTTCGGATATAAATGAAGTCGACTACCACATGGTATCAAGTCCTAGTGGCTTTCTACTTAGGAGGGAGTAGCTCCTGCTGCTCAGTATCATAGATCTTGTCTTCTTAAATAGGCAGTCATAGTCTTAGAAACACTAGCAGAGCCTGTCACATAGGAAACGGACAGGACCACCACTATTCAATTCCAAGGGCCACCGGCAAATTGATTGGCCTAGGGGGGATATAAAGTTTCTCAACACCAGGACCGCCGGGGACCGACAACGCCCAGAACGCCGCCAGTAGGGGAAAGACGTTGGGGAGGGAACTCAAGCAAACAGCTCCCTCGAGTCCAGGGCGTCTGGCGGAGGCTTCCTGTCTCCGTTGGTCCGTAGACCTAAGTCGCCCTTCTTGGCCAGCCTTTCCACGTATTGCTCCGTCCTGGCATTGTGCCTGCCCGCCTTCTTCCTCCTCAGGTCCGCCCTGACCTGGTTGGGGCTCACGAACTCCTTGTTTTCGTAGATCACCGGCCCGCCGAAAGAGCCCTCCAGAATAACAACTGTCGTAGAAAAGTCAGTGACTTGTCTCCTCTGAAAAAGCCTGCGGACGAGGTAATAAAGAGCTCCAAAAATCACTTACTCGGCGTAAGCACAAACCGGGGTCCAATCTCAACGAGGTTAATATCAAGGTCTTTATTCCGACCTTTCTTATCACCTGCACCACTCGGCGCATCTACTGCGTTCTCGCCCGCCTTCAAGGAAGGCTCGGTCTCACTGATCTGATAGTTGCGGACCCAGACTCTGCCATCGGCGACGGTAAACCCCATGACGTGATCGATGAAGGGTTTAGACTTGCGGGCGCCCTGGGGCACGCCAAATACGTGCAAGAATAGCTCCTTGAGAAGTCGCAGGTGCGGCTGCCGGTCGAAGGCCGCGTCGAACGAGAGGATAGGTCGCGACCCCTTTAGGCAGTTACCACTAAAGTTGAGTTCCGACATCGTATGGACTGCGTGGCAAGCGCGGGTTAGTACGAGAAAAGGCTTCGGAGGCTTTCATGGGCGTGCTTTGGAGGGGGGTGTGGAGGGATGAGGCTACGAACGGTTCTGGACGTGCATCTTGATCGTCGGGCCTGTCACATCTCAGGTCAGTCGAGTTGATTCTTTGGACGTTGACGATTCAGATCGCTCACCATTAGGGGCTTTTGATAACCACATATACAAATCCTGACCCTTCCGGCTGTGGCAACTGCGGTCAGCAACTCCCTGTTTCCATATCGCCCGCGGGATCTCCTTACGCCTCGAAGAACAGCACGTTGTTGCAGTTGTATAACTCGGCAAGTTCATTGAGCTGGTAGAGCTTCGATTTCGAGTCGAACTTCGCATCGCGTTTTCCATGCTTCACGACGAATATGTGGATTAGTACACAAGTCCCACGGCCGAATAGTGTCTTCGACTGGGGCATGTCTTCCTCACGTACCGGGAGCAGAGCCGCGAGATCGTTGATCAGGTGCCGGTGTCTGAAGGTGACGCCTCTCGATGACAGTATCAGGACTCGTTGCCTGTTTTTCCGGGCAGCAGCAGACCTGTCGGCCGGCGCTTCGTTGGGTTTCGCATTGGCGCTCTTGGATAGCGATTTATACACCGACATCTTGCGTTGTGGAATGCGGGCAATAGGTAGGTTGCGAACTTGACGAGATCGCGTTCCAAAATGTAGACCCGAGTTGATGCAAGACACAATGCTGAACTTTTTAAGTGGGTCGGCGGCAGATAAGCACTGTGGGTTCCCTTATCACCCAGGCAGTACAGTACATACTTAAGCAGTTAGTCTTAGCGGGGTGTGGCTGATAGTGTGGGAGGTTCCTCGGGGGGGCATCATTTGACTTACAAGGTTGTTACTAGCACCTTACAAGCGACAATACCGACGTGTGAACTTACGTAGATAGTGGTGTTGGGTTATGAATGGGCGAGCAATATTAGAGGCTTAGAACGCGGCTTTACAGATAAAGTCTAACTGTGTATAGAGGCATCTGCTCAATAGCGGTCCAGTCTAAATGCTCTTGAAGGCATCGAAGCTGGTAGCGGCCTATGCATGTGCTGATGCACCAAACGGAATGCCCTGGTACTGACATATATGGACTGATATATCGAGTTGTGTGGCTCAGCAGCCGACAGGGGTTGGTACTGGCGTTTACAGGGCTGCAATCTTCAATGTCAATGCCAGAGTTACTATCAGTCCCAAGCACTCGAGTCAACAGCAGCCGGTGTTCTAATCCGAAGTGTCAACAGGGCCTCTTTCCCAAATTGTCGTATTTTCCCGGACTGTTCGGACCGGCCTCTTCTTGCACCTGACCTGTTTCCTCCACTTCCATTCTCACTGGCGGCCTCGAACTCCTACTAATAAGTGTCCTATTTACATTAGGCTTAGGCTCAGGGGCTTAAGCAGAAGTACGGATCGAATCAAAACCTTTGCAAGGCCTCTACAACTTCGATTGGTAGAAACCCGCAGCTAAACGCGGGTTGGGGGTACGTCACGCACCGCCACGTATAGAGTGCGCCACAGGGATCACTGCAAAGAAACCTATGATCTTAATAGAGTTACCCCCAACTGTATGGCTATGACAATACTGAATGCAATTAAGCAATATATGGTAGGCAAGGAAGCGAAAATGATATAACCCTAAACGAGTGTGACGATTCCAAAGCCTGTAAGATTTTGGGGTTAATTAAATTAATAAGCTACTTAGATCGACCGTTAGCCAGGCCGATGGTTACCTAAGGCTTCTAAGATTCCAGGGCATTGCCGGGCCTCGAACGCGCCATCCAAATTAACAGGGATGCAAGAGACAGACTTATACGCACGCGCCCCAGGGCTTCTACGCTTCAAGAACAGGTTGACGACAAGGTCAGGTCGATGATAAGCTCAACTAGGTTAGCTAGGTTAGGTTAGCAGGTGGTCAGTTCAAAAGGTTTGATGCATTTTAGTGTTTAAGAAAATTTTGAATGTCTGCTGAATGCATTAAAACCGCTGTTAAATATACGACCGTGTATATCTATATAGATTTTTGGATTTTGCCGCAATGATCTGATCGCTGTGGCCTACCGTACACGTAGCAGAGCCAGGTTGTGTGGCCCAACTCCATCCGCTCTGCAAGTTCCCCCCCCTCCCCCCCCACTCTTATAAGGGGCCAGGGCTGCCATCGTTAATTCTTCACGCGAAGTCGGATTCTGGGAGCGTTAGAATAATTGCGGAAAGCTTTCAGGATGGTTACCAAACAAGATCCCTACTACAGCTCTGACGAGGACTACGACCTCGTGAGCCCGGGAGAGAATGGCAAGAAGACGAGCCTCCTCCGGGACGGCATGAAGACGGTAACCACGATGTATAAGCAGTGGGGCAGTAAGGATGCACTGATAGCTGTCATGGGGTAAGGAGCCTGAATGGATTTGCTCGTGATCCTTATAACTAATACGATGGTACCTACATAGGATGACTGGGTCCGGCAAGACGACTTTTATTTCCCGGGTTACGGGACGGACAGACCTGAAGATCGGGCACGATCTTAATTCATGTATAAGCAATACCCCACACCCGCCGTACACACGCGCGCGCTGTGCGGCCTTCGGCGGGACTAGTTAACCCCCATGATTCTACAGGCACACAAGACGTCGAGGTGGTCGAGGCCAAGATCGGCGACCGCGTCGTCCGCTTCGTGGACACGCCCGGGTTCTCAGACACGTATCTGTCCGACACCGAGGTGCTCGAGATGATCGCCGACTACCTGTCGAAGGCGTACTCGGAGAAGATGCGGCTGACGGGGATCATCTACCTACACCCGATCTCGGACAACCGGTTCACGCACCACGCGGCCAAGAACCTCGAGATGTTCAAGAAGCTGACGGGGCAGCAGAACCTCAAGAACGTGGTGCTTGCGACGAGCATGTGGAACCGCGTGGGCGAAGTCGAGGGCGGCCGGCGCGAGGTCCAGCTGCGCGAGAAGTACTGGGGCGTTTTGCTTTCGTTCGGCGCCCGGACGGCGCGGTTCGACGGCACCCCGGCGGGGGCGCGGGACGTCGCCGCCGCGCTCCTCGACAACGAGCCCTTCTACGTGCAGCTGCAGGAGGAGATGGGCAAGGGCCACAAGTCGCTCAAGGACACGACTGCGGGGCGGGAGATCATGGTCGAGCTCGCACGCCAGCGCGAGAAACACGAGCGCGAGCTCGCCGAGATGAAGGAGCTCATGCTGCGCACCTCGGCAGAGGAGAACAAGGCGGCCACCGCTGCACTCGAGGACCACTACAAGAAGATGCTGAGGGACATGGAGAAGACGCTCGCCGACGAGCGGCGCATGAACTCTGAGGCGGTCAAGTCGCTGAACGAGAGAATCGAGGCCCTCGAGAAGAGGGGAAAATGTTGTGTCATGTAAAGAGTAACAATGACAGTAACCACAATCATGATCTCCGAAACGACTCCCAGTTCTTTAGTCATGGGCTTTAGATCCCATCTTTCTTTAGTTTCCTTCCCCTGTTTCTCTCTCCGTGTCTGGATCTCCGTCATCCGCAGCCCATTACGGTGAAGTGGACGACCCCTGGTGCTAGTTCTTGTTGATCCCGTTCCTCCCGCACGGCACGGTCGTCCGCAGTGGACGACGTTGAAGTAGCTAGCAGGCATGGGAAAGAACACGAGGCCGTAATAAGTCTGGTCTACACCACCCGCACGCGTAGGTTCCGTATTGTGGTATTATTAATCCATCCACAGCTTACTGTGAGGCTAAGGGGGGATATACGCGTCCCTGTCAAAGTAGGAAGGGCTCCTTAGATTACCTAAGTAGGGTGCCATAGTGTTCGTTCGTAGCACCTACAACGACCACTCCCAAAACTTGGCAGGACGAAGAACCCACGAGCGAGGACCACAAACAAAAGGAGAAAAAACGAACATGGAGAACCTCATATCCGGGGAGCGACCCATATTTCCGAACACTCACTGCACTAGACCTTTCACCGTTACCGTGACCGTGACTTGTAGGGTGCACCGGTCCAAATGCGAGCGACGCCATATACGTAACATCGTAACAACAGCCCTAAACCCCGATCGCATTGTCCATGATGAAATGATCTAACAGCAATTTCCACCCTTCTTCGCGCCGTCATCTGCGGGCGTGCTCAGCGTGATATTGGTGCCGGCGTTGATAGTAGCCTGGGCTCCATCCCCGCTGTCGAGTGCCTTGCTGGAGACGATTCGGTATATTTCTACAGCAGTCTGGTCAGTATGTTTACCCGGATGCATTCGCCCTGGGTAAGCTGAGTTTCGGCGTACCAGTGAGGATGTTCTGGAAAGCGAGCTCGACGTTGCTGGCATCGAGGGCAGAGGTTTCTATGAAAGACAAGTGGTTCTCGCCTAGGTAGATACCACGTCAGCATGATCACTTTATATCCACAGCCCTACTTCAGCGGTGTCTGTCCATCCTTCCCGGCAATAAGGGATGGGTACCACGTACTCGCAAATGCCTTGGCCTCCTCAGTGGGAACGGCCCGCAGGTGCCGCAAATCGCTCTTGTTTCCGACCAGCATGATGACGATGTTAGCATCGGCGTGGTCCCGAAGTTCCTTCAGCCATCTCGTGACGTTCTCGTAGGTCTGGTGCTTGCTAATATCGTAGACGAGGAGGGCGCCAACCGCGCCGCGATAGTAGGCAGAGGTAATGGCGCGATATCGCTCCTGACCGGCAGTATCCCAAATCTGCGCCTTGATGGTCTTGGAATCGACCTGGATCGATCGGGTTGCGAACTCGACGCCGATCGTGGACTTGGAGTCTAGGTTGAATTCGTTTCGGGTGAATCGACTCAAAAGGTTGGACTTTCCAACACCAGAGTCTCCAATCAACACCACTAGACATGACGTCGTCAGCAAACCCGTCTCGATATTATGCGCAGCCGGTCATGAGGAAGCACCTTTAAAGAGAAACTACAAATAACCACGCGAGTCAGCAGAGTCTATGGCGGGGACATGGAGGACGAAGGGAACGCCCAAGCGGCATTGGAGGGGTAGTGCAGATCAGGACGCTTACATCGTACTCGTCGTTCGCCATGGTGGGCAAGTAATGCGGTCGTATATGTCAATAGAAAAAAAAAATCCGTCGCGAATGCAAAGATTGTCGTATCGAGAGCGCCTTGACGGGGCCTAGATCGTCGTGTAGAGTCCGAGGCGGTCGGTAGTTGAAGAGAAATACAAGGCGAAGAGGGTCGGAGATAGACTGATTGGCTTGATTGACTTGACCCGATCTAAGGCAGCCACAATGAAGCTGGTGGATCTTCTTAGACTTCAGATGGTGAGCAGCCGATGACGAGACTTAAGAAGGTTGAGCAACATGGAATGTCAAGTCAGTAATCAGTAGGTAAGGAGGGATGTAACTTGTAACTGCAATATTTATTCAAATAACGAAGTTATCAGCAAGGGGATCCTCGGTTTCCTCTTTGTGACAATTACGGTTAGCTAACCTACATATATGTACCTACCGACCTACCTACAGACTCACTAGCAACTCGGACTACTAGGTACCTACCGGGGTAGGACAGTTATTATGGGATTTGGGTTTGCGGTTTCATAAAGCTCCAGATTGCTTACCTAGTAAGGAGTCAAACAGAAGGTGGACTCATAGAAGCTTTTTCTTGCCCTGGCAAAGGAGGTAGGTACCAAGTGACATAGCAATTCTGCCTTCTCCGCCCATGTTGTTTAGCACCAGCTTTGATGTACGAGTAACCTTCCTGGCAGTACCGCATCTAATCGAAACCCCTTTAGCGGGGCAGCAGCGATGTTTCACGTTTGACAGGCATGGCTCCTGATCACGTGGTCGTGCACTCTATCCAAATTATGCATTACTCAAGCTGAAGATCCAACATCCAACATCACAACACCCCCCTCTGGATAACCACGGGGACCAGATGTTTTTCTAGGACGTATGTAACGTCGGGAATGGTTGCCTAAGGGACCCTGCCTAAGCCACTGACTACATGGCAGAACGCATGCAAATAGCCCATCCACCCCGCCACAGGCCGTCCACGGGCGCCTGGGAGCAATAGTACAAGCTCTTTTGAACCTATATGCCCGACCCCGCCAAAGGGGAAAGGTTGGGTAAGTTACCCGCTCAGGCATTTTGTCACCGAGATGGTTAATTCCTACGGAACAAGGACGAGGCTTACAGGCTCAGGCAGACATATCTGCCTTCATTCCCATCCCATTCTAAGCCACTCTGCTATCAGGATAGCCGCACATCGTAAGTGTTTGTGAGCACTAAGCAATGTAGTTTACGTGCTCGATTCTTGATTCGAGTACCTCTATAAAATCTCAAGCTTGATCCTCGTTTTGCCATGGCTAGCAACGTAATAGCGCTGTTAATGAATCTTAAAATAAAGGCACGCAGCTAGCACACTCAACGCGTTCCCCATCCCACCGCAGGAACGGATGTACAGTTCCCCCTGAATTGCAACAAGCGGACCTCATGTATTGCTGCGTATTCACCTGTATAGCAAAACCATCAGGATGCCGCCCCAGTTCCAGTACTGACAAGGAATGGCATGGAGGAACTTGGCATCATTGGCACACATAAAGTTTAATGAACTCCAAAAGATACACGGATGCTATGCACCATACAATTAATGAACCCTTCGCGAATACCTGCTATTATACATCTGCCATGAATCTTGACGCGGACCTCTTGCCCCTATTTGCCACTCTTCGTCCTAGGTAGCTTTGCCATAATTCTGTCCGCTGCGTCGACACAGACATGAGTGCAATGGCGGCCTTCTTTCTTCTGCTCTTCATACCATTCCAGCGTGGGCCTGTAGCTGTATCTGAACTCCCGGCATGTGTTGTCCTTAACTCTATTCTGATAAGCAGCTTCGTACAGATCGTTGTAACATCTGAACTGCTTCGTGGTGCCACGCGGTGGGAGCCAAACATATGCCACCGGCTCGGCTTCGTCACTATAATGCGTAGGGAACGGTTGTTGGTGTCCCCCAGGGTGGATGTGGTCTTCATCGTGCCTGAGCTTGTCCGCCACGTAAGATGAAGGCAGTTCAGTCCAACCCCTAGTTCGAAGAACTCCATCATAAGGTGGCAACCAAATTTTGGCCTCGCCGAGCATCGCCCTGAGTTGTACGCACGTAATATCAAGTGGGTGGTCATATCCGCCAACGTCCGGGTGCTTTTTGTTGCTGAACCAGACTCTGTGGAGGAAGTATTCCGGCGCCACCTTTGACACTTCTCGTCTTACGAAATTGATAAGACGGATCTGCATATCCGACAAGTCTGCTTCCCTCTCGGCGGATAAGTCCCATATCAGGAGTTCTGTTGCAGCCCACCCTTCTTCGTTAAAGTGAGGGTTGACGGGTCTTAATGCAGCGACCCATGGGTGTCGTTTGTAGCTACTTGCCGGTTTTGTGGGGTCCCAGTTCCCACCAGGAGTGTAGAATAGGCCAGCCCAGGTGTTCTTAGCCCTCCTGAACTTCGCGCATCTCGAAAGCCAGTGAGTGAAGTTTGCATAATCGCAACGGTGGTCACCGAAGTGATCAGCCATCGGAATGTCTTGCCACGATACAGGTTGCCAGAAAGGTGTCGACCAACTTATGCACACCTCCCTGTTGAGATTCCTAAGCCATGTCTGTAGTTCGTCGGCTCGGTCACTCAAGAAAAGTTTGGAAGGGAAACCCCGTCCGTTTTGAGAAGTGAGAGAAGCCCGACCGCCAATAGGCGATACATTTGTAGAGGATTCTGTAGCTCGGTTATCGGCTTTGGAGCTGTGATTGTCTGCATCGGCCATTGCGCCAGGGTTTTGCTCCTCGGTCTGTCGTTCCCAGAAAGCTAGCATCTGTTCTTCTTCAGCCTCCTTCTTGGCTCTATTTTTCCCTTGTAGTTCATTGAGATTCAGTATCTGATCAGGGGCGTAGTTTGGTACTCGAACGGTTCGGTAAGCCCGGTCTTTGTGCTTAGCGTTCGAGCCGAGGACGTAGAACCTCCTATGGCGGTCCAGAAACACGGTGGACCACCAAAAGAACCAGTTGACTAAGCTCTGCTCGTCGTTTGGGTTAATTTCATGTGGTGCCCACATGACCCTGCGTACGTCTATGTGAGCTTCTTCGTCTCCGAAGTCTGTCATGATTTTCCTCAATATCTGCCAACCCCTTGCTAGTGCGTCGAGTCGGTCCTTTTTTAGCCTGTGCCTTTGAACAAACTCCTCGGAGAGTGGTTCACCCTCATGTTCCTTACAAAACCTCGCCATTTCCTGGGATTTTTCCATGCAAAGGTCATGGAGCCACGAGGGGAAGTCGGCAGAAACAGCTATAAGGTATCGCGCATTATGGCAAAAGCCACTGAACCAATGCATAAAGTCGTAGAATCTCTTAGGATCTGATATGACAAAGCTAGGGGTGATGAGGAATGCACGTCCAGACGGGAAAAGTCGAGTCAAGCAATGCTGGCCAGGCTTGAGGTCAAAGTCAAGGCGAGAAGGGTATCTTGGTGGAGTGCGCCTTCCCGTTGCAAGGTTCCAAAAGGTATAGCTTTTACCTCGCTCGATCATCTCCCAGATATATGGGATCCTCCGAATTCTAGTTGTCACCTCTTCGTGGAAAATAACAGTTCCCGCAGTGTTTGTGGTGAGTTGGAGGAATTTGGCGAAGCTTCCCTCGATCTCGCTTGTAAATATTCGACAGGTTGGCTGGCAGCTACCTGTACAAGCTTAACGTCAGTCATGCTTAAGTATCGATAACGAAGCTTCTCTACAAGTCGGTATGTTGCGAGGCATGTGAAAATGCTATTGGGATTTTTTTGCGTATCACTCGCATAATACACATGACACCAGTTGTGAAGCGAATTAAGCGATAGTAGACAGGATAAATGAGAATTCGGTAGGTATAGACTTACGAAGCCATAGCGTGACCACACGCAACAATTGAGTATCTTCTGGTGGAAACATGAGCATGAATGCCTGGTTGTCCTTATCTTTCGGGTTTTGTGTAGTCATCTGGGAGAAGTCCAAGTCCATCATCAACTTTACCAGCCGCTCTATTGTCGACTTGTCTTTCCCAGGAAGCGTCTCTTTTGGAGTATTTGGATTGGGAGGGTACTGTCTGATGTCCATTGGCGATTTGAAAATCAGATATCTCAAAAGGGCTTCCGTAGGACTTTCTGGGACTTGACCGCCAGCAAGACCTTCCCAACCCTCACATTTGGAAGGGTAGACTAAAATGGAATACTCAGGCTTCGCTAGGTGTAGACCTGAAGACCGGCGTCTCATGTGCTCAGCTACATTCTGTAGGGCTGAGGAAGACTCTCCAGGCTCCGCGTCTAAGATACCACTTGAGAATACCTCCTGACAGAGAAAAAATCGCTGGTGCATGAAATCTTGCGAGGAGCAAACGAGGTGGAATTGAAGATTCTCCTCCTCCAGGAAACTTGATAACCACTGGTGATGATGTCGCGGAATGTCACTGAACTTGACCTGTATTTGCAAGGAACAGCTCTTGCCAAACAAGCAAGTTTTGGAGACAGCCTGTGTTGGAGATCTTCCCTGGTAATTAGCCAGAGATAGCTTCTTCTTACCACTTAAAGGAGTAGTCGATGTCTCTGGGACAGTCGAATGGCTTTCAGGGTCTGCACGCTCGTTTAACAGAGAATCGACATTATCAACAGACACAGACGTTAGATCCTCAGTATCGTCTTGAAACCGAACAGACTTCTTGCGCTTTTTCACGGACGCAGCCCCAACCGTATCGGCTGCTGAATTAGCCGGAGCAGCATGCGGTATGGGAGTTGCCTGAGACGTTGGAGATTCAGCGGTGGGACTTGTTTCATGTCCCGTCTGGTTACCAAGCGGACCCTTGGTTTTGGCCTGTTCACTTTTGAGAATAAATGCTGCTGGAATGGAAGAGATACTAGGGGGAGCTGCGTCATTCATCTCAATTCCTCTCTTCCTGGCGAGGTTTTGTATACGCATATTGGAAAACTGTTTTGGGTCCTTGGTAGGGTCGGCCATAACATCCGCTAGGGTTTTCCTTCGCTGACGCTGTTTGCCGTCTGTGAAAACGGATGTTATCGAGCTCGTCTGTGGAGTCCGAGTAGCCTTCTTGCCTGAAAACTTATCCCTAAGGCTGGCCGATTTTGAAGAACCTATGGAGGTAGAGGGTGCTATGCTCGAGGATGCCTTCGCCGGTTGAGTAGGCGGCTTGCCAGAGGCTGATTTGCCAGCACGAGAATCCGCGCTGGTGCTAGTCTTTCTAGCGACAGGAGGTCGGGCCGTACCTTGGTATCCAGTGATGGTCGAGGTAGTACTTGGCCGGGGTTTCGGTATAGGCCCCTGAGATGACTTAGAGAGCGGTGCAGACGGCAGCTTAGGCGGAGGAGTGATAGAAGCCCGTCCGGGTTCCGCGGGCCCTTCTTTCCGAATCCTAGCAGAAGGAATGCCCTGGAAGGTCTTCTGCTTGATGACCCTTTGTGCCCCTGGGCGGGGCGGAGATTTCGGGAGACGGCCAGGATCAATCTCGTCCACCTCAACAGCCTCAGCCTCATGATCCGAGTCATCTTTGCTAGCGGTAGAAAGCTGCGTGGGAGACTGGACATAAAAGTGCTCTGGTAAAGGCTCGGTGGGTGGAAAACCGAGTATCATGCGTTTGTAATTCCGTCTCCTGTGTCTTTCCGCTTTAGCTAAGCTCGCCTCTTGAATGGCACGATGATAGACTTGTATATCGAACGGCTCCCGCCTGCCGGCCTTGATCTCAGCCTTAGTTTCCTCCCATCCCTCATATACACCATCTCCTAGGTGATGGCGAGGTTCCCACTGTTACATAGTGAATCAGCGATCTATCTCGAACAAAGATAAGTTATCGATTAAAAATCACAGGAGAGCAAACATTAGATAAATAAAACAGGAGGCTTACGGTGCATTGGTCTATGGGATATCCTGCCCATTTGATGAGGTATTCAAATCCGCCAGGCACATTCGGGTTTTCACGTTCGGCAAGTAATTCCTCGACCTCAAAGTCGTCTTCCGGACCATAGTCTGTTGAAGTGATAGAGATGTCATCATCATCTGCAGTGTCACCACCGTCACCGGTGATGAATAGGCTGGATGATTCGGACGCCATTACGGTAAGAAAGCGCTAATCAGACACCGGAAGAAGTGACGAGATTGGGTGGAGAGTGACACGTGACTGGGGATATGGGAAAGGATCCTGTCGAATGCGTATTTTCAACTCCTCGAGCTCCTTCAATATATGAAGTAAAATAGACGGCTCGGAGAGCAAAGGGTATTCTCGGCGTGTATCCCTTTAATAACCGCCGTGCGGCCCCCTTCGTGAAGTAAGATGCAGACAACTACAACTGTTTGCTTGGGGTGACCAACGAATTACGCATTGACCACTCAAATTGAAGTTGAATCCCTGACCGCGTGCGAAGCTGAAGGGGCTGTTGGTTAGTTCTTGTTTATCAAGTCATGATTGGAGAGAGAAAGTCGGTAATCTTTATAAAACCGAAGTCGTACTCCCGAAGCGCAATCTTGAAGACCACCAGACCTAGTTCTGATCAGTGTGCGGTAGGTGTAGGTGCGACGAAGAGACAATGAATGCGGGGTGGAGCCCTACCTCTATACGTCGGTGGTTTCCATTTCTTGCTGCCGACCTATCCGTATTGCCTGCGACCTAATAGTAGTTAGGCATTTCGCTTAGGAAAAGGGAAAAGCAAAAGGCGCTATTAGGAAGGAAGTAGATATTTGAGAAAGAAACTACACCACGTTTAAATTGCCAACCAGGTAAGTATCTATGTTGGGTATGTAAATGTTGGTAAGGTCTTTGGGGGGTTGGACGTTTGGCAAGAACCAAGGTGCAGCTGCTCTCACAACTTACAAAAAGTCTTTCCTATGCACAATGGCTATATACGTGGTAGTGATGGCTCCTAAGTTGAAATATGTAGCAGATCTCAAACATATAAGTTCATCCAGGAACATCTCACATACATGTTCTCATCTCACCTGCCTAGGGTATATGTAAGCTGTAAACAGTGATTCAGCACTCCGTACTAGTATCACGCTATTAAACTGATAAAGAGAAGCGGTCAGTTAATGGTAATAAAAGATATGTAAAGCATATACCGCTGGTCGTTGCATGCAATTCAAGAGGTTATCATTAACCACACCGTCAAAACATCTATCATCTTTAGGCTCGCAGCTACACTTATCCGCGAATAGAGTGAAATCGGCCCCAAGAACACTCCTGCAGACAAGCTACATTGCCTCCCCCTCCTAACTTTAGTAACGATACTCATCCAGACTCAAACGACTCCGTTCGGAATTGCGGTCACCACACACCCAGTCCTCTACATCTTTCCAGCTCCGAGCGCCGGTATCCACCTCGCGCTCGAGCCCGCGCCCGCTCCCACGGCGTTCGCTGCGGTGATCCCAGGGATCCCAGTCGTTCTTCCAACCAGCAGCACCACCGACGCCACCACCTCTACTCCTGCTGCGGCTGCGGCTGCGGCTCCCCTCCCTGCCGCCGCCGCTCCTGGGGCGCGTGAAGACCTCGGTCTTGTCGAGGACGCAACTGTCCCTGCCGTCGGAGCGCCACGCGACGCCTCTATCCTGTTTCCGGGCGGCACGTTCCCGCTCGCGGTTGTCCTCAAGGCGCTTCTCGAACGCGTTGGCGCCGAGCGCGCCCACGACGGCGCCGACCGCCGTGCTGAGGATCTGGTTACGCCGGTGCTCGGGGTCCCCGCGGCGGCGGCGGCTGTTGTGCCGGCTCGTCGCGTCGCTGGCCTCCTTGGCCGCGATGCCGCCGACGAGCGCGCCGAGGATGCTGACGCCGACCCCCCCGGCCGAGTCCGTAAACGTGTCGCCGATGATGCCCCGCGCCTTGGCCAGCGGCGTCAGCGGCGTCCGCGGCGTCTCAACGTCTGACCTATCGTCGTCGTCGTCGCTGTCGTCGCCGGCCCTGGCGCGGCGCCACCTCTCCCTTGTGAGCTCCCGGGAGGATGGCGGCGGGTGGTACTCGACGGGCGGGGGCAGGGATCTTGGTCGCGACTGCGATCGTGATTTGGCTATTTGCAGATTGGATGCGTCTGGGGGCAGGGGCGGATAGAACGATTCCTTTGGTCCGTAGGCTGACCGCGCTTGTGAGGTAGGCCTGGGATATGTGGTGCGTCCCGGGCTGGGCATTCGTGGAACTTCGCCGCTGTAGCCTCCCATTGCTTCCGATGGTGGGTAATCCGGCGCTGCCGGGCCACTAACATAATCCCGTTGGCGGTTAGGGCGACCGCGGGAAGACCTGTCGTCGTACCGTGACATTGCGTTTCGCATAGAGCGCAATTTAATAGTTACTGGCAGGTTCTCGCTAGGGAGTTCCGTTGATGGGGCTTTTCGTAGCAGGGAAATGCACCACGACAGTTGCTTAAGTGACGTAAGTGGTAAGTTGATAGAGCCGAATCTGTCCAAAAAGGGATGGGATATAAGCTGTTTAAATAGCGGGTGCGCGCGGCTCTAGAACCTTACGCAGATTCACGAGCTATTCAGCTGAAGGAGATTGATTCACGGAAAGTCTAAGCCTCTCTAGTGGTCAAGCTTAGGTAGTCCTACCTAATATGCTACCGGACGGTGTGTGAAAAAGAAAATCGGCATGGCTGGGGACCATATGCTTATACTTGAACGCGCCAGACGAACTCACCACCTCACGCTCTGTCGTGGACGCCGGACAATATCATTTGCTTCTTCCTGCCGCTCAGGTGATATGTACGTGTGGGCTTTCAATCGACCCCTGAAGGATCACTCGCATGCAGAGATTCACGTGTATTAATGCCTCGTCTGTCCCTACTGGCAAGAGCTCATTGGTGGAGTTGGGAAGTGGAGTGGTACTACATAAGTACATACAGACTTGCTCTATGAAGTCACAGGGGCATCAGCCCACTACTTTCTTACCACTGACCCGTTCCCATAATGCAACATGACGTTTGTCTAAGAGTTCTACTCAGCACGAACCGTCCTGACTGTCATCGCACACCATACGTACATCTCTATGTAGCCAGTTGCGAAGTCGTTTAAACTACCGGCAGTTGATCACCCTCATTTCTAAACCGAGATCCTCTCGGTTATCCATTCACGGCGACTATGCTAGAATTGCGATCTAGCACGCGATACGCCTGCCATATACGCTACAAGGCATTAACGAATATCATCATAAAATGCTTGGTATATTGGTAACAGCCATCGCGTCTGTTCCGTGTTGGTAAGCGCGCCCGGTTTGGTGAACCATACGCGGCGCCCACGTTCCCAAAAGTAGACGCCGCGGTGCGCAGAACAATCATCAGTCTTTATTATGGGAAGCGAGAGCCGATCTACATCAAGCTATCTAGGTTCTTAACCGCCATAGGCCTAAGCCATAGGCATCCATCGAATCGAAATACGCCAGAAACAAACTCTCCGTCGCATCCATTGCGACAACACACATTTTTATGAGTATGCTAACACGAGAAACAAACCCTCCGTCGCATCCATTGCGACAAGACACATTTTTATGAGTATGCTAACACAAGACCGAGTGACGTTCAACAACTATAGCTGAAATATCGATCTTTGGATGAGAGATAAGGTTGGCAATCCGACCTAATCTGAAGAGTACAGCATCATCTAGTCCGGAGCGATCTAGCCTGGAGGATGATGAACTCTCACAACTTTCGTGAAGTTGTAAGATATCTGTTGATGTGTTGGGCAGAACCACATCGAGTAAAACTGTCGACGAGAAGACCACAAGAAGACATGGTGACGTGACAGAGCGTGCAGTTCCAAACGAGGAGTACACATAATCGAGTCGAAGCAAGTTAGGCTACAAGATGACAGGCTCTATCGCAACTAACGTAAGGTCGTGAGACATATGCTAATCCCGTTGAGCAGGAAAAGCATCATGATGTAAAGCCAGCCAGAAGTCGACAAGCAGACTTGAATGATTCGTCTTAGGGAGGGCCCCGTTCATAGACGAGGAGGCGCAAGACAGAGGAATCATGGGTGAGTACAATATCATAGAAAGGACACGCAAGTTTCGTAGAGAGCCGCGAAGTGGTGCTGGGGGCAGACAACACGTATTAGGTGAAGAGGTCGCGAAGTTCCAATGCCAGTCATCAATTGTAAGCCGTGTGCAAGTAATGCTGAATGGAAAAGGAGACAAGCATTGCAAAGCGGCAGAGCTTCAGCAGAAATAATCGTAAAGCCGTGCGCAATGGGTATCTCGAAAACAAGAACGGAAGTCGAACGAAGTCGCGATCAGCACGAAGTCGCAACAAGAGTGATGGAAAGGTGCCTGGATCTAGCGCCGCTCATACAGCCATTTGCCCAGGCTCGAGTTTAAACACGGTGTGCTGCAGAACCGGGCCGCTGAATCGGCGTTGCTAGCTCTCGGGAGGGTTGCTGGAGCGACTCTCAGAACCCTTCTCGGCCTCAGCGGTGCCTCTGGAGACATCTCTAGAGGCAACCCTAGCTTGATGCTGCTGATACTGTGCTTGACCCTGATCCTGGCAGCGATTGTTAACGCCCTGTCCCTGGTTCTGGCCCCGATTGTGATGCCCATTCTGATTCGAAGCCTGTGCCTGGCCTTGGTTCTGGTTCCGAGTGCGGGCCTGGCCATTGATGCGAGTCTGGCCATGGGTCACACTGTGGTCGAAGAACTCTTGCTGGTTCTGGTTCTGGTTTTGAGTCTGACCTTGAGTCTGAGTTTGATTTACGGTTTCATTCAGGTCGAAGTTCTGATTGGGGTCGAAGAACTCGGCTTGTCCCTCCGGACGGCGGGGACGATAGTCATCGACATCACCCCCGAAGTCGAATTCATGTGGGACAACGGCAGCGGCAGCCTGCCTCTGCTCCTCCGCGGCCTTATCCTTCTCGACGAAGTCCTTGAAGAATTTTAAGCACTTGGCGACTTGGATGTGGTCGTCGGCGCTGGCGTCGATGAGGCCCATCATCTTCTGGATGTCGACGATGTGTTTGATGATGATGGCGTCGGGCAGGCAACACGTGCGCAGGCGAATGGTGCGCGCGTCGGCCTTGACGGCGCCCAGCAGGCCCATAACGTGGGCGTCGCCCTTGGCGGCGAAGGTCCCATAGAAACGGAAGTCGCCTGGCGCGTGCGCCATCACGAGGTCGATCTGCGTCTCGAGGTCATACAGGAACCCGGTGACGCGTGGGCGGCCCTTGGATTCCCACCAGTCCGCGATGCGCTTGAGCTTCGCTGCATTCAGCCGTCCCATGTTCAGCTGGGCCTTGATGTACATGTCGAGCGCCAAGCGGATCTCGAACTCCAGCTCGCAGTATAACAGGCTCTGTGCACGCGGATCCAGCGAGATACGCGCTTTCTGCACGACGTGGCGCGGGTTGTTTGTGGGTCGGCTACCGACACTCATAAAATCTTCGGTTTTTTCGACCTAGTAGAAGAAGTCCTGTTAGCTGTGATGCTCGTGGATATATGTTTTGTATGTTCCTTTGCGGAAAGGGGGAGGGGGAAGGAGGAAGGAGGAAGGAGAACTGTTGAAGTGCAAAGACGAATCAATTATTTACGACCCAAGGAGTGGGAACACTTTACAATATCGCGACCCCATTTCTTCATGCTGTCGATAAAGCCAGGTTTCTTGGGCGCGGGCTTCTTCTGTCCCTCGATCGCGGCGTTCTCAAGCCAGCCATTATCTCCAACCATAGTCTTAGTGCCCTTTTTCATATGATCCTCTCTTTCCAGCCAAGGCGTTAGGGGAGTGTAGGGCTCTGTCTCGCGGGCCGCCTGGATTTCGTTGACGGTCGGGGCCTTGGGAATACCTTGAGTCTCACTTGCCGCTTGAGGCTCATTAGGCATGGGGGTATCCGCCTTTGCATCCTCTTGCTGGGGAGGATGAGGAGGCTCCGATCTGCTCTGCGAGCGAGCCAGGCCTCCGGCACCAGCTTGACTACCATGAAGCCCGTTCTGACTCTGCTGCCACCGGCTGTAGTCCTCTAGGATGTCATCTCGCTCTCTCTTCATGCCAGCGTCCTCTCCCTCTCTCTGCATGCTGGCGATCGTGGGGATATGCAGTGGGCTAATCATGGCCGAGTCGGGAAAAGAAGTAGACAGGTCGTTGCTGTACACCGAGGAGTTGTCGTCACCCATCACAGCATCGAAGAGCCGGGCTTCCTCCGGTGAACGAGGGATGTGTTCCCACTGGATTACTTTCTTCCGATCCATATATTTGGCATATCGCTCAGCAGCGACGACATCGATGTTAGGAGGTCTCGTTTTACTTCTAGTTTTGGAGCGAGCGCGCAAGAAAGGCTTCTGCGACGAGGAGGCGTTGGACGGCTCAATGAAGTTGGTCATCGTGGTCATATGGCTGCCATGGTGAGGATTCTCGGCATTACGCTCCATTGGCTGACGAGGACAAGAATATCCAGGCGTGTATCCACGCTGCCGAACCGGCGATTCACGGCGTAGGAGCCTAGTGGAATATCCGTTTGGCTGACGGCCTGGAGAATGACGACGAGAATATTCTGTGGCGTCCTCCTGCTTGCGAACTGGAGACACGCGACGCAAGTGTCCAGTAGTATTCTTCACTAGCTGACGAAGTGGCGACTCATAGCGAAGGTATCTAGCAGCATCTGCCTGCTGGCGGAGAAGAGGCTCGCCGTCAGAATATGCAGCAGCATGCTCGTTCTCCTGATGGACCGGAGACCGGCGATGAGGATATTCAGTGAAACGCCCGGGTTTCTGGGAAGATTGAGTCGTTGCTTGATCCGCCTGCTGACGGACAAGAGATTCGCGGCGAGAGTATGAAGCAGCATACTCGTTCTTGCGAACTGGAGACTTGCGACGAGAATATTCCGTAGAATACTCGGTCCGCTGGGAAGCTTGTGCTGGTGCTTGATGCGTCTCCTGTACGGTGGGCTGCAGGAAGTCAATAAGGCGCTTGCGAGTAGATCCTCGTGCCGGCGCAGCCCCACCAATGTATTGCGTGCGCGCTAGAGGGGGAACCATGGTGGTATCCTCGTCATCCCGGCCGCGGACGAGATCCCGTAAGGCCACACGGCGCTGCTGCTGGTGCGGACCATGCTGAAGACGGGATATGGCGGCGGCTCGCTCCGGCAAGGTATAAGTGCCGTCGCCGTAAGAAGCGGGAGCAGGGGACGGGTTGCGCAGCTGCTCCTGGTAGGTCTCCTGCTGTCTCAAATCCGAGCGGCTGGACGAAGCTCTTATGAGCTCCAGTGAATCGCGATAACTGGGCGTCATACTTGATCTATGCTTGGTTAGTCGGGTTATTCACTTGTCAGAAGGGACGAAACGGGGACTCTCACGTGGCCAGGAACTCGTTGGCTCCAGCGTCAGCGAAACCCCGCGAGATACGGGCGCTTCGGATATCATTATCAATGTCCTCAAGAACAGGACGCCTAGTCGGTTGATGAGCTCGAGGAACAATATAAGGGACGGATGGGCCTGGAATCAATCCAGTGTGGGAGGATGACGGCGAATGTTGGTTACGATTCGCGCCGGTGGTGGCACTTCTCATACGCGATGAAGGGTTTTGACCCCTGAGCTGTAGCTGGTTCGAGGACATTTTTTCCGACCTAGAAACTGCAATAGCAGCAACAATCGCATTAGAAGTCGACAAGATTTGTTATGGTTACGTGATTATGTGCTTTTGCGGTGAAGAGACGTGTATGTGTGAAGGTGGCAATGTCAAGCTGACAAGATTTGTTGTCAATAAGAACTCCAATCTGCAGGTTTTCTAGTGAAGATAATCAAGAGTATCGTCTACTAGAAGGATCTCGCACGAATCACGAGCTGGAAGTACGCGCTAGCAAATCGTGAGCGTGTTCACGAGTTGAGGCTGGGAAAGTTCTGGGGGAATAAGGAACTGGGTGCGTTTACCTTTGTGATGCGGAATTTTTGTAGATGAGAAAGACTTCTGATGAAGGAAGTCACTCAATTGCTAGATAATGGGTATGTCCGCTTTTAAGATGAAAACCTCCTCGTCGACAAGACAACAAGGTTTCTGTGCGCCAGCAGAGTCGACGATAGGGGTCCGCTGTTTTACCCACGTATCCCAGCTGCTACTCCGCGTACGGGGCCACTCTAGGCACCTCGCACCTTTCAATAACTTCCGTACACATCTGTATGACTGCGTTTCTCAGGAGAATGGGAATTCCTGCTGTGTTACCTTCGTCCATACCAGCCTCTAGAGGGCTATATTCGAAGGAGTCTATCCGCACCTCTACCTTGAAGCAGGGCATCCATCCATCTATGTACGGAAGTCAAAAGTAGCTGAGGTAGGATTTCTGGGTTCTCTGAGCCTTCATGGGTATTGGAAAGAGGCGCCTTAAGTGAACTTATGAGGGAACTGGTGGAAAGGTGGTAGAGTTGCCTCGTTTGCACCAAGACAGGTTATGTAAGTGATCACCGGTCACCAATACCTCAAAACTTTCGTATCTATCTGGTCTCTTCGGCTTTAAATGTGTTTCCAAGTACTCTAGTTACGAGCTTGCTTCTAGGAGCCATTGTTTTCAGCAGGTGAGTGGGAGCCCCAGAATAGAACCCATGAGATTTGAATCGCTTTTAACATAAAGCCCGCGAAAATTTTAGCTTTGACCTGTTGCATAGGGACTGTCATTACCGGTTGCTGCAGGCCCCGATTGGCTAATTTGCTTGACACCTTCGACAATCGGTATCACATTCATCTATCAGACCTAAGTAATGGGTTCCACGAAAGTCAGGAGCGCATACCATGGGCCTTGCTACACGCGGTGAACGTTCAATGAGCGTGTCCTTCCAGTCGGGGACAGGTAGGGCAAACTCCGTAGCATTATTGTGAAGAGAGAACTCGATATTCTCTAAAAGTAAAGAGTTGCGTCGTCGTGGGCGAGTCCTGTTAACCATTAATAACGTAGTAGAATTAATCTGGTCGACCGCCTCTCACTTCTCCGCTTCGGGTAACTCCCGCTCACAAGCGCTATCAGCAGTTGGCTCTGTCGATGTTTCCGACATGGGAGTGCTCGCGTATCCTGACGTTGATGGCATGGCTGTTACGGTATTATCAAGTGTATAGACCCGTGTTTCCAGTTCAGGCTCGTTCGTGTTATATGTGGGACTCTCAGGTCCTGCTGCTCGACTAGGGCTATCGCTTCGGCTATCGAATAACTTGTCAACTATAAAAATCATACCTTGCCTTTTGCTTCGTCATCCCAGGGGGTTGGACGAGCCTTCGGCTCTTCTATGTGTCCTCTCTCTATATATAGATGGTGGAAGCAACTCGCCTTCTACAACCTTTCAGGGGCGCCGACATCAAATCTTGGAATGGTAATGGTCGGCTCGCGGAGTCGCCATTCGTAGTCGAGTCCGCCGTCGAAACCTAGTTGAGGCGTGAATGGGCCTCGGAAATAACAGTGGGATGATGGTGCTAATAAGCCAGTATTTACCGCTTCGAAAACCGTGTCCGTTGCCTTGGATTCAGCGGTTGGCATTTGGCTTATACGAAAATCAGATGGGAGGCTCTTTCCACCGTCAACCAACTGGTGCTTCCTCGCGAAGATGGAATTTAGTACGTTGCGACTATTTGGAAGGGGTACAAAGATAGGTTCTACCTCAAGCTGCCGATCTCTAAGCAGAGAACCTGCTTCGTAACACCAGCTGTGTCGCATTTGTCCCACCACGGACCCCATTTTATGCTAGAAAACAAGCCTTTTTTGCCAGCCGACTGAATAGGACGTCTTCGAAAGAAAAGTGATGGAATTTCTTGGGTTGAACTGAGTCAGTAATCGTACCTGTTGCCCCCAGTGGAGAGAGTTCCCCTAGAGGATCAGATGAAGCGAATGGTATTTGACGCTCGTCGACAAGCCTTCCTTTTCTGCAATACTCTGAGCTCCACTGCATCTCGTGGAATTCCCTTGGGGCGGACTCTGTAATGGGCGACTGCCTTGGCTGCGGGTCGACAAATAGAGAGTGTGGTCGATGAGCCAAGCTTTCCTGTTGCGTATGCAACTTGGGTCAAATGATGATGGCTCAGTCGAGGGCAACGAATCGGAGAGCACAAAGGGGTATCTCTGAGGGTGCTCCGAGCGCCACCGCGTAAGGGCTTCAGTTGGGACGATGGATGGCGTGATGGTCGTCAAATGGGGGACGTGAGGAAGTTCAAAGTCAGCCTGGTCATGGCTGTTAGCAAATGACTTCCTGAAGTATTGGTAGGAGGGTAAGTATCCTGACGTATCTATACATATGATCACGCCTCCATCGCTGAAAAGCAGCTCCTGGGTCATCGGCATGCTCGCAGTCGATCTCTATAAGCTCGTAGAGTACGCCCCCTGCGAGATCAATATTCTCATCACCGAGATGTTCTCGCAAAACCAAGAAGATCTATCACTAGTCAATAGGTGCGGCGTTGCAGATGTCAAAGACGAACCTGTGGAATCCCGTCTTTATATTGATAGTTCCTCGGAATATGGGCGCAATACTTACAAGCACGTTGCGACATTCTGGGGCGAGCACGTTAAGACACAGTTACCGTGCCCCGTAGACTTGTATGTGGCTAGCCTACTGTTTTCGTCATAGCCGGCTCGACATCGGTTGCGTTATCCTGGGCGCTTGGGTGTTATATCGGAGAGGTTGTTTCCAGTTATAGGGTTATGTGCGGTTGAGCTTGCAATAGGTGGGAAGTCCCGCACAGTTACAACCCCTAAACATCTTCGCCGGCGGAGAATGGTGGGTGCCATTGGGGACGCTGAAAAAAATCTGGGTTCCGTTTAGCACTTACTTTGATAATGCTGGTCTACGGGGTTCGTGTCATGCATATGCGACGATGATAGCAAGATCATCACTTTGCGCCTCGGAGCAGCGGTTTACGAAAATGGGATTTGCACATCGTAGGAGGCGCCGGGTTGTGGAGGCCGTACTTGAAAGCATCGCTTGGAATCAGCTTTCTCGAGCATCCACACGGTAGCAGGCAAACCGTTGCTCAGCAAACACCGCGACAGGTGGCATTTGTGACTCTCAAGGGCAGTTACCAGTAGCTGGCAGACGGGAAGAGTCAGGGACATAAGAGTGAGCGAATGGAGTAAGCATTTGAATTTAGGAATTCGAGTCAAAAAGCCACCCTCGCCATTGTCATTCTCTCCTGCCCTCTATAGAGACGTTGAGAGCTCGAACCTGCCCTGCTCAGGTCAGATTAGGAGATCGTCCCTTCCAAGGGTACTGAGCTACCCCCGCGCCTGCCTCATGAAGACTCTGGGATGTAGGCACTTTTTTTCTGTCAGGGGATTCCAATGCTGGTTTCTCAATTTACCAGCCTACTTAAGATATGCCTAATGTCTATGTAAATCAGATGGCACTCGAGCCAATTCTCTAAGTGTATGCTGCTGTTAGTGATATTATCAATTTGTCGAAGTAGCGAGGCTTTTTTGCCCTGGAGTTCCGTCGAGCAGAAAGGCGGTGACTGAATACGGACAAAATATGGAATCGCCGGAAAACGCTCTCTGCTATTGGCAGTACAGAGGGGAATTGTCACGATCCTAGTGTGCGACGCGGTGTGGTGCGGTGGTGCGATGCGCTGGCGTTGTTCTCTTTCTCGGTCGGAAGATGGGCCGAGATTGAAAGAGGCCCGAGCTGCTTGTCTCGTGACCGATACCCTTCACATTAAAGTTACTATCTAGCTAACGAATAGCGAAGCCCGAACTACTTCCCGATCTTCCAATCCGCGTGTGCCCCACCAACGGCCCCTCCCTCACTGCCGTGTTGACATCCCGGGTTGATGAGGCTTGTGCTAGGCCCACGCAACCGGATGACAGGACGGTAAGCTCCAAGTCTTGAGCAAACAACGCCGTATAATCGACCATGGCCAACGAATCAATACCGCCGTTTCCGGTTCTTCCGGAGTTGCTGATTTGATTATGACAATGATTGTGAGACACCGACATTGCAAGCTCAAGTTACAGGTCTTTGGAGCCAAGGGTCCGTCTGAACTCATATCCCACCCTTAGCGTTAGTCGGTATGGGCCTGCCCGCTCACGAATGCCGTCCCACACGAGCGTTCGGTAATAGCGTTACCTCCAGATGGACACAATCTGGTTTGACGACCGCGTTTTAGGTAATCAATCCGTGTGGCTATATCTTGAGCTGAGATAAAAAGTTAACACGCAGAGATACTTCAAGCTTTCTATTCTATAACACATGAAGTTCGTTCTGTTCCTATAAGTTAGCTTTGCAACACCATAGCTTCATCAGAGAAAATACACAGTTGGTCTATCTTGTGTTCTGATTTTTTCATCAACCGTCCTTCCGCCGAAATGGAGAGCCAGCCGCCTGGACGGCCCAGTCCAGCATATTATGATATAGGTGAGCCTTACCCAAGCTTCACCTGGCCACGACTGATCAACCTCTAGTCATTGTGGGAGCTGGTCCAGCTGGTCTTATGCTCTCGACATGTCTTGCGAGGTGGGGTTACAAGATCAAACATATCGACAATAGGTCCGAGCCGACACCTACAGGTCGTGCAGACGGGATTCAACCGCGGTCCTTGGATCTGTTGCGCAATATGGGTCTAAAGTCCGCTATTATGGCGCATAAACCCGCAAGAGTCTTCGAGGTAGCCTTTTGGGATCCCCCGAAGGAGGGAAAAGGCATTGTCAGGACAGGAACCTGGGCAAGTTGTCCATCTTTTATCGATGCTCGGTATCCGTTTACCACGCTCTTGCATCAAGGCCTCATTGAGCGCGTGTTTATCGCAGACCTGGAGAAGCAGGGGGTCGAAGTGCAACGGCCATGGTCTATCAAAGGCTTCAAATCGGACGACAAAGTAAACCCATACTACCCTGTCCAGGTTGATTTGGAGCACGTTGATGGCGGGGCTCGAGAAACGGTGCGAGCCAAGTACCTGTTCAGCGGCGAGGGAGCGCGCTCATTTGTGAGGGATAAACTGGGGATAGGAATTACTCATAAGGATCCTATATCACACGTATGGGGAGTTATGGATGGCGTCGTGGAGACTGACTTCCCAGATATCAAGGTTGGTAATTTGTGAGCCATATCGCGGATCAGGCAGCTAATAGTACCCAGATGAAATGCACAATACACTCAGAACATGGCTCAATCATGGTCATACCCCGAGAGAATAATATGGTTCGGCTATACATCCAAATTGCTTCGTCAACGGATCCGGATTGGAATCCCCGCAAGACAGCGACAGAGCAAGAGGTCCAGGCATCAGCCAAGAAGATCCTTAAGCCTTATTCTATTGAATGGGAACGAGTAGAATGGTATTCCGTCTATCCCATCGGCCAGGGCATTGCCGGCAAGTATACACTCGATCACCGAGTGTTCCTTGGGGGTGACGCCTGCCATACACATAGCGCAAGTAGCTGGCTTTCAACCCTGTGCAAGACAAACGGCTTACCATGCTATAGCCCAAAGCCGGTCAAGGAATGAACACGGCATTCCTAGATGCCCAGAATCTTGCCTGGAAGATCCACGCCGTTGAAGCCGGCTTCGCAGACCGGGCACTCCTCATGACCTATGAACCGGAGCGGCGAGCGGTCGCTGAAAATCTCTTAGACTTCGATAACCGGTACGCCAAGCTATTCTCGCAAAGACCACCGGCTGCGAACGAGGTCCAAGCTGCGTCGAATAATACCAACGGTAGCGCAACCGAAGAGAATGAATTTATCAAGACGTTCAAGGAATCATGTGAATTCACCAGCGGTTACGGTGTGGCCTACGGGCCCAATTCCCTCAACTGGTCTCCGCTCCACCCTGCGCACTCCCCTCTAGTCCTCACTTATCCCGAGGACACCAGACTACGACCCGGTCATCTCATGATCAACGCGGACGTGACCCGCGTAGTCGACGCTAACGTCGTCCACCTAGAGCAGCAGATCCCTCTGAACGGCTCGTTTCGGATCTACGTGTTCGCGGGGAGACCGTCGTCCACCACACAAAAAGCCCTGCTGGACCTCGCCTCCCACGCCTGCAAGGGGCGGTCCTTTCTCACGTCGTACCTGCGCCCGGACCTCGGCGACGTCTCCCACCATGAGAACCTCAACCCGCACAGCCTGTTCTTCACTCTCTGCACAGTGTTCGCGGCGCCGCACGCGCGTATCGAAATTGCGCGCGACGTCCCCGCCCTGCTAGCACGGTACCGGGGCCTCGTGTTCGCGGACGACCGCTTCGACCACCGCGTCCCCGACGCGACGGCCGCCGCGCACGCGAAGATGGGCCTCGACCCCGAGAGGGGCGGCGTCGTCGTCGTGCGGCCCGATGGGTACGTCGGGATCGTGGTCCGCCTGGTGGAGGGCAGCGGAACGGTCGACGCCCTGAATCAGTATTTCGGTTCTTTCTGCAAAAAGAAGCTGGGAGGCGTGTCTAGGGCGCTATTATGAGGTATCGGTGGGTGCGTGTAACTTTACCCAGGCTGGTTTGCTGTAGAAATGGATGACTGAACTGTCGGACCGCCGCTTTGCTACTCCCTCCGACGGCCTTGGCTCTAGTTTCGTCGGGCACTACGGGCTTGTGTAGGGATGCCAGCAAGTACAACGGGCGTTTGAAGATAGACAAGGACTGTTAGAGCACCGTAGTGGTTCGACCCGATAACATATAATGGAGAATACTCAAAAAAAGCCTCGCCAGGCCAGTATCCCAGTTTCCGCTCCCCCCAACCTTCGCCCGGGGGAGAAAGATCGGGATCAGAAAGATACCCGAACATGAAAACCGAGTTGCCAGAATACGAGGATTTGTGTGGAAAACCACGCGGTTAGCTAGCCAATGCTCCATCTCCAATATATCTGAAAGGGGAGTTTGCGTATGGGCAGACTTGCTAGATCTGGATGCCGGCATTGTAGCCCGCATGAGCAACCCCTTTCTTTCTACCCAACACGCGAGCCCAACAACCATGGAGTTCGGAGCGGCATCCCCTTCCCAATCCGGCGTGTGGCAAAGGCATTGGCTGTGCATCTACCATTCCTGACACGATATTCACTGTGCACCCCTAGGCTTCCCTGACAAGGAGACCCAGTAAGATTACATACTAGAAAGGACTGAGTTTTAGACGTCACCTGACGTCTCTTGTGATGAAAGACGCGTGGAAGAGCTCTGGAGGAGTCACCAAGTCCCCTTCCTATCAGGATCCTACGGCAGTCAACATCGGCGACAGCAACCCCTATCAAATATAATAGAAGCGAGCGGCAACAAGCTGGAAAGGACCGCAGATTTACCCGGGTAATCTAGCAGAGAGCAGGCTGTCTTAACCACGTATTATTTGACCACTGGCCCTCGAGTGTCTGTTCGTAGCATGATAGCGCCATATTGCTCAGGTCGTCTAATTTCTTTCTCCCAATTCGACGAGTTCAAAATGATGACACTCAAAACTAGTCAAGTGCGGAAAGCTTGGGAGTGGAATGGCGCCCTCAGAATCAATACCTGGTCCTTTATCGAGAGCTAGCAATAGAAATAGAGGGATCACTAGACCCGAGGTGTAAACCCTGTATAATCAAGTCTAAACAGATGACGTGATATCTCGCTTGAACGTATGACTTGTGACATTGCCCAGAGCAATCACGTTTCAGTATGAAAGACGGCAACATGATGAGAAGTAGAACAATATGGTTGTATTCGAGCATTTAATCCCAATGACTGGCGCTCTCTTACCCTTTCCGCTATCCTTCTAATTTTGAATAACAGGATGCTGATCGAGTCCTCTGAATGGCAAACCGCTAACCGAACCCCCCAAAGTTTCCATCCAACTCCTTCCAACGCCTAGCGTGCTAATCATACCAGTCATGTCCGCCTCGAATCACTCACAACGCCCTTAAGCTGAAATCCCCCTTGAACCCACCATTCAGCAACATTGCTGCCATTCGCAGTCTCATCAACGGCATATCCGCCTGTGAGTATGAGCTGGGGTCGACGCCAAGGGCCAAGTAGATCGAATTGGTGATGACGAACATCCCACAGTCATAGCTGTTGGTCTGCTTAGGAACATTATACTGGACCGTCTGCCACTCATCTTCTTTGTACCTGCTTCCAAGAAAGCCTTTAAGGAAGTTGAACGCCGTACCAAGTTCTCGAGAACCTCGCGAATGGAATGAATCGACGTAAGCAATGGTCCGTCGAGATGGTCGGATGACGATGACTGTCCAGTGACTGCCGTGGTTGATAGGCAAGAGGAACGTGTCGATCTCAAAGAAGTTTTCTGGCGTGGCTCCCCAGGTCCGCTTGAGACGACGGTCGCTGCCAGACGCGCCCTTGGTGGAAATGTGCTGCCAGTACAGGGGAGAGAGCGCAACGCACTTGGGTGCATTCTTCTTCAGGACAACACCAGCAGAATCGTTGATCTCATGAGCCAACAAGGCAAGGATCGCTTGGATTATGTTATCGTTTAGCCACGCCGAGTTGGGGACGAGCTTGGCAAAATCATGGTTCGAAACTTCCGTGCCTTCTGGATTGGGGACCTTGGCTACGCCGTTCTGCACCGTAGCTCTCGCTTTCTTGTCCCATTCAGAACTGAGAGGGGTGATAAGGGCGCCTTTGGGTCTGCGAAGGCCCAGACTAGCAAGTGATTTGCCGTAGAGCGCTTCAAGCTCAGCCCGGGCGCGCTCCTCGGCTATGCGGCGTTCTTTCTCTACTCTAGCGCGTTCCTTAGCCGCGCGAGCACGTTCTTCCGCCTCACGAGCACGCTGCTTTGCGAGACGGAGTTCTTCCGCAGCACGGAGACGTTCGTTTCTCTGCCAGTCTAGCTCGTCGACCTTCCCAGAACTAGGGGAGAGTCGCGTAGGTACCAGGCCGGGAAGAGAGATCTCTTCTTCTCTGTCGAACAGCTCTGCGAGATTGGAGTACTTAGGTGTGCCCAAAGGTTTCCGCGTCTGCTTCGGCAAAGCGCGGGGGCTTGGAGATACCTCCTCAGGGGGAGGCGTCTCTTGCTGTGTGGCAGTTGGTCTCGGTCTGATACCATCGGTGCTAATAAGATTAGACGCTTGCAAGCGAGAAGCCGGAGTCGCTATTGTATTATCGCCACGGCTGGGACGGTGCGAGCTTGATGGTCCGCTGACTGGAGTAGCGGGCGGTTCCTGACGGCTGATACGGATGCGCTTTGATGATTCTGGGCCGCCATCGTCGGGGGTGTTGTTTGCGGCGCGGGAACTTCTGCCGAACACACGGGCGTACAAATGGGTGAGAGTGCTGAAAACTCGGCCAAAAGGCGTGGAGCCTGTGGTGCCTCGTGTAGGTGGATTTGGAACATCATTCTGAACGTCGTCGCTATCTTGCCACGAAGGCCATGCCCCAGGCAATGATGTCATGTCGGCGCTTCTGAGCAATGGCGAGGCTCCCGAATGTGCGGTACGTGCTGGTGTGCTGGGAAATCGGGCGACTGTGCGAGTAGCAGGCGGAGTGTCGATATCCATAGCATCAGCGTCGGCGGCGGAGTCGGCCCAAGTTGGGAAAGCGCCCGGGGTCGGCTGGGCAACCTGCTGACAAGAGGCATCTACCACGGCCGAATGAGAATGTTGTTTTGGAAGCACGCCCGGATACCGAAACGGTGGGTTTCCAAGCGGCAGTTCAGGTGAGGAGTTTCCTGGTCTAAATGGTGAGGCTTGTGGCTCCGGCTTGGATGCCTGCAAGTTGTCGCCTTTATGGTTGGCGCGCTCAGGCGTGGGATTGCTCTTGGTAGGTTCCTAGACAAACCGGGGAGCAGGTGCTGGTCGCGGGGGCACATATAGTGCGATCTGCAGGAGTCGTGGTAGTGGCTCTGCAAACACAAAAGGGAGGATCCCAATGTCAGGCTCGTCAACCGCGCTGTATCCTCGCTTTCGTGAGCGAGGGCTCGGTTCCTGGAAAGGTGTGACTGGCTTTTCCTCGTTGGCGAGTTGGATGGTGACGGATTTATCGTTTGCGGCTATTTTGCGGCAGCCGCCCATAATGTATTCCACCTCAACTTCGTAATCATGCGAGGCCTTCTCGTGCTTTCGAAACTGGGCAGCCTTGTATTGTTCGAGGATGGGGCTAGGTCGGTGTGGTGGTGGTGCGCCCGCCAGTCTTGCTCTGAGGCAACCTTTGGCGTGAGCTTTCTGCTGTTCGCGGATGCCGTTGCGAAGGCGAGTCAATCGACAGGTTTTGCAATTGACAAAATGATTGGCGTAGAAGGGGCCGCGGCCGGGAGTGTGGGCGGCGTAGAGCGGGAGACCTTGCATGATATCAGTTTGAAGTAGTCTGGAAAATGCTTGTTTAACGAGATTTCGATGGGAACTTGGTAAACAATCGCATTTGGAAGCTTGCAGTTGATGATTTGGTTGCAGTCGCGAACTGGCGATTTGATGAAAAAGGAGGGGAAAAGGGAAAGGAAAGCCAGACGGGGATATAGGAAGGGTTAAGTATACAGGAAGTGGGATAATCACCAAAGTCAAAAAGCCGAATGGCCGTGCTATTTATTGGTGATGACTCTGGCTACTAGTTTCCGATCTAGACACAGCAATAAGATGGAAGGAAGTTAAAATAAAATAAAAAATTTACGTACTCGTGACTCTGGCTAAGGTTGGTCTGTGAAGCCAAGTCTACTTTGATGGCGCACTTGATGGTTAAATGCGCAAAGTCAGTATTGTGTGGACTGAGGTGATGGCCTTCAGGTGTAACTAATTGAGGATGCAAGTTTTGGCGGTTTTGGTGGTTTGTCCCCCAAGGTCTCAGCGCGCGGGTTTGCGCCGCATTCCGAGCCTAAGGGCCCCCCAGCAATTTAGTGGGTCTCAGATGCTAAGAACCAGGGGAACTGGCTCTCCCCTTTGTCGCAACCGGCAGGCGGTATCTTTTCTGCTCTTGGGGGATCAGCCACTAAACCTTATTGAAATCTGGCAGATCCGACGCAACGTGGGCGCATTTCTTATCTTGCTGCTTTGCGTCATTGGCTAAAGGTTCGATTACCGTAACTGGACGGAGGAGCCACTGGGAATCTGCTGGTTGCCGGGCCGATAACTAGGTTGTGCACCTAGATCTGACATAGCTACACTACATGGATCTGATCTCGATGATTGAAAGCTTAAAACGCACCTACAACTTAAGATTGGGACCGTAATTGGGAAATACCTTCTTTAAGCTCGCTAGGTCAGATACACCGAGGTGTTTTTACTCCGGTCATCGGCGTTGGAATTTATAAATGTGTGTGAGGACCATGGCTTGGCATAACCTCAACCTTTCGGGACTACTATCTTATATCAAGAAACTACATGACGCAGTCCGTGAAATAAGAATGCATAGTGTGCCACCGGAGAATGGGTATCTCGATTTATCCATCGCGCCACACTCGAGAAGGACCTCTGTGCTAGATAGAACGCATGCCGCTGTACAGAGACGGTCGGCACTCCGCGTCAGATAGTCCACTCCTATTCTTGCTTGCTGCCTGCTCAAAAGTCTCCAAGACGCAGGCCTCTACAGCTGATGACAAGTAAAGATAAGCAACCCCGCCTGATGTGAAAACGCCGGCCAAATGCGCTGGATATAGAATCTTCCCTCCCATCTATCCATCCATCCTTCCAGTCAATTGTCTAGATAGCTCAAACCAGTGCTCTGGTACATCTCCTGTATCGTGCGGTGCCCTCTCCGTCTATTCCGTCGCCATATAAGATTGCCGCCATATATTCGCTTCTGCAGCTGTGCTAGTCGTGTCTCGCTGAACAGGAAGCTCATGTATAAGTCCAATGGTTTCAAGTCAACCCCACCATGACGAATCAATCAGTGCAAGTTCATGATGTGTTTGGCATTTTCGTAGACCATCCACGTGATACTCAGGGCCGGTGCCACCTTCAGCAGATTGGGCATTAGGCCCTTGTAGAGCCCGCGGACGCCCTCGTTACGGACCGTCTTATTCGCGACGTCCCAAATTCCCGTGTATCTCGCAGGGTGCATACTGGTGCCCTGTGTCTGTAAGCGTGTGCGCAGGACGTTGAGCGGGTAGACGACGCTGGCCCCGAACGCTCCAGAGGTGGCACCCATGATCCCCGTCGCGAACGTGTTCGGCTGCGCGTCTTCCTCATGGACGCCGTATTTCTTAGCCATGTACCCCACGTACGTCGCTTTCAAAAACTCGAACGTGCCCATGTCGATGGCTGAATAAGGAAACATGCCGATGAGGCCCATAGTCACGCCGCGGTAGGCTGCACGGGCACCACCCTCGGCATACATTTTACGGAAGGTCTGTATCAGCAGGGCATTTCCTCGTGCACCGCCAGAGACGTACTCTGATTGAAGCCTGGTGACATGTAAGGAACCACACGGACTGGCCCCCCTGGTTCTGGGGGTTCACTCACCGGAATTTAAGGGTATCAAGAGGGTAAACGCAAAATATAAAGAATCGTTAGTCCTTCCCCTGGAGAAGATGCGGGCGCGGGACGTACTGAGAAACCATACCGGCAAAACCACCGGCGACGAACTTCGAATACGGGTTGATGTGGTGCGTGTCACCATGCCCTTCCAAATCAGCGAGTGTCCTTTTCGCCGCTTCGTAGGCTCCAAACTGTATCCAGCGTTAGCTTCGAGGTATCAGTCAATGTATGGCAGCTGGGTAAATATACTCTGATTGCGGTTTCGGGCATGATCTTCACGACATTGAGCCCGTTCCCTATTTTCATGATTAATAATTGAGTGCAGTTTGTGCTTCACATACGCAGGACCTACCAGCAAAGAAGCCCCGGAATCCCCCAGCCTTGTAGAGGTCTGTAACAGCCGTGATTAGGGGCCTCCCCGCATTCCTGACGGCTAGGAGAGGCTGTCCTTTCTTAGCCGCCTTAACTACAAGACTGGCATCGGCGCTAGTATTGACGAGGAGGTAAACTTTTAATCGGTCGAGAGGAGCAGTGGCGGTACGAGATATGCCTCCCGCGACTGCACCGGCGATGAAGTAGCCTGGATCGGGCAGGTAACTGATCAGCACGAATTTCTTGCCCTTTTCATGCAGCCCAGGCTCAGCCTTAGCTCCTCGAGTGGTAGGAAGCATCGGTGGTTCGATCCCTTGAGAGACGGCACTTGTGTCTGCCTTGGATATCATGTCATCTTCGGTAGCGTTAACGTATGGCCTCGTCGCTACTATATCCATCTTGGCCGCGGCGTTGGATAAGGGTGACGCCTGCTTTGTAGGCCCCTTCCGCTCTTGGTTCTCCTCTAGCGTGCTGTTGGGGGGATTGGTAGGAGAGTCTGGTGGGAACCAGGGGGGTTGCGATTTATCGGGTGAAGAGGCAAGTCTAATGAGGGAACCAAAGAGAGTATGTAGAAAGAGGTCTGTGGTCCTACCTAAGCCTTCAAGAGTTTCGTCGCTGACAATCGAATCTCCCTCAGCTGTTAGGGTAAGAATTTCGGAATAAAATGAGATTACTGAACGTAGAGTTGTCGCAGGATCAGCATTCGGCATGAAGAGTAAAAAATCGCTAAATAATGTTAGTCAATTGGATTGGGTTCGTAATTTTGCCAACAGTTCAGATGCCCCTATTGCGCCCCCGCCTTCCGTAACCTCATCACATGCCACTCGGAACAATATCTTGCTCACGCACATTGTTACAGAGGGAGCAGCAGGAAACCTAAGTGCAGACAGAGCCGGACGGCGGCCTGTCATGACTGCGAACACGAAGACAACAAATTAACATGACTTACCGCCATTCCTCGTATGTGATGAATCCATCCTTATTATGGTCTATATCTTCAAAGAAGTCGTTGAGTCTACGCACTGGTATTGCGATGCCAGCTCGTTGAAATGCCGTTTGGAGTTCATCCTTGTCCAGCTTCCCATTCTGATCTCGATCTATTGTGTTGAAAAGCACGAGGAGCTGTCGTTCGGCCGCCTCGACGAAGACGCGGAATTCTATACGGCGTCAGCCTCAATTCACCGAAGACTGGGAGCCGAGAGACAGCCTTCCGACCACGGCCCGCATGCGAGGCGCACCTTCATATTGTACCTTGCCATCGCCATTGGTATCTACCACCTTGATGATCTCCTTCAGCATACCGTCTGCATTTTTCATCGCTGCCGGAACAGAATCAGCACCAGTGTCCATAGCTGCGAAGCTTAGGGGGTAAGAGATGCTGACGATGATCGATTTTATGGAGCCCCTTCTGCAGTCCTTTCCAATCCAGCTCCCCCTTTTGGTGGACGTCCAATCTCTTCCATAACTGCTCGACGCGTGCATCCCGCTGATTCTGTGACTCGACCAACTCCATCTTGAACTCGGTGACCACATTCGGAACCTTCATCTCCAGTGTTCATGACCGGGACTAGGAGATGACGGCAGGATGAAGGCGCAGTGCTATGGATACGGCATCGTAGTGTGTAGAGTCGCATCAACCTCGCGTTCCAGTTCGTTCACTTTGGAGCCCGATTGCTATCGTGTTATCCGGATTTTGAATTTGAATTGAAGTCGAACTCGAAACCGCCATCTGTCCATTGAAAAGCGGCTTGTATTAGGGAGTTACTGGAGGCTGCAGGGATACTTTAAGAGGCTGTGGACGAATCGTGAAAGGGCCTTTCGTCATAGTACACCGCTAGACTCAATGAGGAAACCGGCTAAGCGGCCGATAAGCCGATAAAAGGAATTTCTTCCTTCTCGAGACCAAAGCAGCCGGGACACGTCACAGTGCATCGCGAGAACAGATTTCCGGTGCGTCAAGGGGGGTTGGGAGAGCCAGCCATACAGTGTGAGAAGTTGCTATATACAGTGGAATATCAAACGCTCGCCCGATATCCGCCTATATCGCAACCTGGGATTGCCATTGAGCTCCAAGACCTCCCAAGATTTGTTTTATTCAGCCTTGCCTAGGCAGGGCATCTCTTATTATATGCCGCTATGTGTGGCTTATTCAACGGGCTGTTAGCGGAGCGATTGCGTTTGCTTGATATTCTTCCTTCTTTCGGGGGGCCCATTGGGCATTTCTCATAATCATAATGGCAGCAAACTATTGGGAGTCTACCCAACGGCGCTTCTGGCAGTTCTCGAAAGATGAGCTCGCGGAGATGCGCGGAAAACTTGAAAACGAGGAATCCAACTTGATACAAATGTTTACACTTCCCCAGTGGAGACATCTGAATATCTACATCAACCAACGTGAGTAACCGCTCGGCCCTTGCCATAGGTGTTGGATGTTATGGGTTGAGCTAACGATGCGCCCGTAGAAATCAACCGCCTGGGTAAGAGGCTAGGCAGCAAACAACAGGCCGTCGCTACCGCTCAGCTCTATATAAAACGGTTTTATTGCAAGGTCGAAATACGCCGGACAAATCCCTATCTCGTAATAGCTACGGCGCTGTATCTGGCCTGCAAGATGGAGGAATGTCCTCAACACATTCGCCTCGTCGTTCAGGAAGCCCGGTCTCTTTGGCAAGGTAAGATAATCCATGAACCAACTCCTAACAAGACCTGGTCGACCAATTGAAGTGCTGACCATACAGATCTTCTTGCTCTCGACGTCGGGCGCCTCGGCGAATGCGAATTCTTTCTTATTTCCGAAATGAATTCTCACCTGATCGTGCATCAACCGTATCGAACCCTAACGAGCCTCCAATCCGACCTCTTCTTATCCCAGGACGAAGTCAACATCGCCATGTCAGTTATTAACGATCACTACATGACCGACCTCCCTCTGCTTTATCCTCCGCACGTCATAGCCCTCACGGCAATATTGCTGTCCCTCGTCCTTCGTCCTAACTCGGTTGGCGGCGGAGCTGCGGCGAACATGGCGGCGGCCACAGCGGCGCTTGCGCAAGCTCAGGCTCGGACGGGCACCATCAGTGGTAGTACGGCGGCGAGCGCGCAAAGTACACCAAGTGGTCCAGAAACAAAAGACAAGCAACAAGAAGCTCGAGTGGGAAAGGTCCAGCGCTTCGCTGCGTTCCTCGCCGAGAGTAATGTTGATATCGAGGCTATGGTGGACTGCACCCAAGAGCTGATCTCATTTTACGAATGCTACGAACAGTATAACGACAAAATGACCCGTGAGCAGATCAATCGGTTCGTAAAGGCCAGAGGACTAGACAAGCCATAAACCCGGCGTCGCCGCCGCCTTGGCCGGCAAGGCGCATTCACTGTTTGTTCAGCTGGGTAATGAAAGGCAATAAAGCGGGGTTCCGAACCAAGCAACATAGACATATACCTTTCGAAGCAGTGCAACCTTATTGCCTACATAATTGTTACCCTTCATCCTCCATGCCGGCGAGGGCTCTATTGTGCCCTAGATAATAGTCGGTTAGGATACCCTGCGTCACTTTTGAAAAAGCACATGGCTACATCCGCACTACACGACGTGTCCCAGACTCGCGCCTGATCTTTGGATGGGAAACTGGGTATTCTGCTTCAAGGATGGACGCGCCGCGATATTGCGGTTGGTGAAGCAAATGACCTGGGGAAGAGCGAATGATTGGGTAGCTGGTTACCAGGCTGCATGTTCTGCATAATCTGCGGAGCAACAGCGGTGTGGCCGTGTCATGCACCAGCAGCGGCAAATGTTGCTTGGCGGGAGAGCAAACCTGGCACGGGATGAGGGCTCTCCAAAGCTGACATGTTGCCAGCGACTGCTGAATCTATCGGCCCGTCCTTGCGAGCCTGTCCCTAGTAGGATATGGGGAGCCCTGCGGTCCTGAAAACGCCTAGGAAGTTGGACGGCTGCATCCGTATGCCGACAGGTTGAGCCACGAGACTGCAGTAAAACGACGTCTGCGGGATCTTGAACTCACGGCGACTCATTTGGGGTGGCACGGCAGCAGGTTTGGCCCACGATTTTCACTCCTGCATCTCATTGATGACCCATCTCTAGGAGGCGGCTGTGTTCTAAACAGGAGAGGGTCTCGTAAACTGCCGACGACGTTGAGAGACTGCATTCTGGATCTTAGCTACAACTGGCGACGAACTAGTACCCAATTCTAAAATATACAGCTGCAGCTCCCTCAATTGCAATATGTGACGCTCCGGTCGTATGGCTTACAGGAACCCTTTTGGTCACAGTTGCAGATGTAACTCGGCTCTTCACAAGGGCGCAGTTCAATCGTCTAAAGCGGCTGGTCGAAAGGGCTAACGGTACATATCATCTTCAAAAATACTCTTTGGGTAGATGTTGTATAGGCACCGGTCGCGAGACACTTAGCGGCGTCTTCCTAAAGACAGCAATGGGCTTCATACAATATGCAGCAGTGAGTTGCGTATTATCGCACCCTTCGACATCCCCAGGGCCTCATTCAATAGCTTCGTAGAGTATAAGTAATAAGTAAGATGACACACTCCCTCTATGCACCTACAGTACCTCTCAACACTCCGCATTCGCATTGCCTCCTATGCGACGACAGCTGATAAGATACTGCGGCGGAGATGGGAAAGAGATGGCGGCAGGACGACGAGGGCATCGAAGACGGCGATATGCGAAGTCATTCCCAAGCCTCGAAAAGGGCAACCGGAGTCTTTGCCTCATTCGCCACCTCAGCCTGCCAACGGGCATTCAGGGCCACGGCAAACTGTGAGGAGCCTCAATCGACCACCAGCTGGGTTCCAGAACTTACGGCATACGTACTCTCCAGCTTCGCTAATCTCTACAGGACAGCATGCTGCTAACCAAGGGAGATCGCCGCCTTCTCTTATCTCATCCGTTCGGGTCTCTAGGTCCCAATGTATCCCTGTATCCGGATATGGGGTTTGCAGAAGCGTCCAAACGAACAGTACAGAGGCAAGGCGGCAAATGGTGGCTGTCAGCCGCTACTAGATCGAGTACCCAGGTAACGTAGTCTTTCGTTAGGCGATTTTCGCCACCCCCTCGTGGTCACCACCACCTGGGCTTGCAGCCGTTAATACTGTAAAGGTTACGGAAGCGAGACGGTCGGCGGTTCCCGGTATGTTCTGGCGTTTTATCACACGTGGAGGGATCCGGCCGACCGTCTTATTAGCCGTTACAGTATAGAGGCAGTTACGTTGTGGGTAACAAGAACTGCAAGTATTGCCGTCGAGATAGGGTTGTCTTCGAAGTCTGCAATAACCTTCTAGACTCTGGTGTACGTATGTAGGTACGAAGAGGTGGTGTCGAGAGCGCTTCACAATTGAAACAGTTATTACGCTTCATCTCCGCAATGCAGATGCACGACACTTTACATCTTACCGTGGTACGCGCTTCAAAATTGGAGGGCTCAACCCGTAAGGTATCATACAAGCGGTAATACGTTTATTAGACCGTAGGTTGCTGTATAAGCGCTTGCGGTAACTTGAGGGGCAGGGAATGCTTCTCCAGCCTCATCAGCCGCCCGCGCTCTCATCTCTGTATCAGACTCTACTATGTTTCACCTGGCAGGCGGAAGAGTTGCGCAAACCTTGATGTCTTCTTTCCTGCCGACATGGAAGTGGTGCATGTGGTCATTTCCCACCATGTTGTACTTGCATGCAGCGGCTTGCAGCAGGGATGGATTCCCTTGCGGGTCCCTTGATGCCCTGCCTGGGGCCTAGTCCACGTATGTAGAACGTGTAAGGGTGAGACACATCTCAAGACGCTTGGGGAAGCGCCCAATGAGATCGAGTCGCATTGCTGACAGCCGCACACAGTGCCGCCGGTACCCAGTGTCAAAGGGGAGGCCGCGTTGCACGCTTACGGTCCCTACTCAGCTAGCCAATGCATCTAATCCCAACTAATGCGAGCTCGCAGCCCGGAGAGGGACTAAACCATCACAGCCACCTGTTTATGCAACAGCCCAACCCTCCCTCTTCTTCTCGCTGCTGCTCCCTGCATGCAGACTTGCGTGCCGAGTTGTGACTTATTGTTGTTACTTGGCTGTCAGCCCAGCCCGGGGGAGTTGAAGGCATTTCCTAAAAAAAGGCGTGCAGGTGTTCAGGCACACCAGGAACACAAACCGGTGGCGCCACTCTCGGGAGACCGAGGGGTTCCCACTCACTGCCGATAAGATTGCACGATACCGTAGAGATCGGGCTCATGAGCCAGAACGCCTATCCGCATATGGCATACGACGAGATGGTGGCAAAAGGCCATTGAGAGAGTTGACTACAGTACCTACATGGGCAATTATGAAAAGGGGAACCGGTGCTAAGAGGCTTTTGGAGTCACCCGGTCAAGACGATACCTGAATTTATGAAACCTAATATCTCTGTACATAGTCATTACGGAGCCACTACTGAAAGTGGGTTAATGTTTATCGTCACAACTCTTATCGACGCAACTACATACCGATTCGTCCCGCAAACATCAAAGTTGACGGGAATGAGAATCATGCTTCCTGGGCTGAGCGTTTTCATCTGAGTGCATTTGTTTTACAGCTGTCTCTGTTGAAAGGTATAAATAACTATTACGGGTAGTGGTAGAGTCTATTCCCTCATCCGACCTGCAGCCTCCCTCTCCTTTTCACAGCTAGGTATAAATTATGCGTATATAGACTTACCTAATGATAGAAACCTTGACAAGGACATAATTCCGTAAGGGATCGTGATACAGCACGTAGGATCAAATGAGTCGCGGGGCTATAAGCCATTCCACGGCGGTTGTGCAGCATAGCATTATCCACACCATATACAGCTACAATTCCGTTCTATCATGAGCTACTAATGGCCTAGGTAAGCATGAGCAAAATGATGCAGGAATAGAATTCTTAGTAGTAGCGCAAGCGTAGAAGAATGAGACGAGAACCCAGAACCGCTGAACCATAACAACAACGGCCATCGACCCCTTGTATGCCAGGTAGCCTCGACGCCGAATGCCAAACTGGCACTGTGCAACTGATGCAAAGGCCAGGCGCCCATCAGCACCCCATCTCCCAAATTATGACCATCTAACCTAGAGCCGGCCTAGCTTTGTTTACATCAAAACCAATTGAAATCAGTGGCGAATTCTGATACCCACTTGGGCCGGTGCGCCTCCATCATTTGCAGCATGGATTGCAGAGCATTGCTGAGTATTGTCTGGCTTGAATGGGCAAAGCTCCCCAGTCAAGCTCTTTCAGGCCAATGGCCGCTTCCTCCCAAGGCCTTCCTATGAAGTGTGTGCGGGTACCGGTGGTTCGCCCATCCCACGCTCCGGCCACTGAAAATACACTGAGGGCACCGATAATCTCCCGCTTCCTCGAGCTCCATTCGCCCATCAATCCTATGCCGCCACCTCGCGACCCTCCACTATCGATTAGGTACTTACACTTGCCAGCTCTTTGCCCCGTGTTTAGCACGTATTCTGTCGACTGCAGATGTCTGGGACCCTAGCATCACTGGCATCCACAGCACCCTAGTTCACCCTCGCCCTGCCCCTACTTAGTACTTCGTACCGGTTCACCCCATCCAACAAAATCCTTCGCCCTCTCCGCTCCGCACATGCTTATCCATCCTCTCCTCCCTCCTTCTCTTCCTACCGAAGCGCTTTTGAACCCTCCTACCCGAACACTGCAACTCTTCCCACGAATACATACCTACCATACCACACATCACGCCATAAACCTTTCCACCATCATATCATACCTTATCTCGAATATAAAGAGGATCCCTCACACCAGGAACCAATTTTGTTTATACACCTGCGGATACGTCTCGTTGATTCAAACACTGCGCAAGTTTCATTGTTGGTTTTGTTTCCAAATAATACCGCAAAGCTCGGTCCACCCTGCCCAAAGGGTCCCATTTGAACAAACCCCCCCCCCCCCCCCCCCCCCAAAAAAAAAAGCCAAGTACCGAGCAAGCACCTCACTCCGTACCCATTCTCATATTCTAGCATACTACATTCCACAGTGACACATACACACCGCCACCCCAAAACGGCCTTCTCTCGGATATTCTCTTGTCCAACCAAACACATCAATATCCATCAGTAACGACGGCGACCGAAACGGGAAGACGGAAACGATAGAGCTTAGCCTTACAATTATATTTGTTTATTCGTTATAACAGAAAATCAAACCGCACATAATGTCTTCATATTACCACTACGGTCACCACCATCCACCCACTGCCGCTGCGCCGTCAGCTACCCACAACCACCATGGCGGCCGTAACCGAAGGGCTCCGAGGCTATCCGTGTCCCAGAACTCACACCGGCAGTTCCGCGGCGTCAAGAGCATGAAGGAGTTGTCCGAGTCGGCCTCCGTGTCATCCTTCCGGTCACAATTTGAGGCCAGCCGTTCATTCGATCTCGAAGATGACATGGAGTTCTGCCCCAAGCTTCTGACGGATAACGATGTAAGTTGACCAGAACACTCCGACCTTGCTATGACAAGCAGTGCGCATATTAGCTGCTTGTCCATGATGTTAAGGCGCTAGCGACGGTATTTATTCAGAATATATGACTAACTATGCTGTCTTATCTAGCTGGTGTCAATAAGTAGCGCTTCTTCTGATCGGTCCTCTTTGTCGAGCAACTCGCCTAATGCTTCGCCTACGCAACACCCACAACAAGTTGCTTCCTTCGCTCTTAACTCTACCTCGCCAGCCTTTGTTCCTCCTGCCTTCCACAGTCAGCAGTCGGGCTTGAAGTTGCACCAGCCCGCCGCCACCCGGACTCGTAATGCAATTCCCATCATCAACCCGGCCAACGGCCTGACCATGTCCAGCCCGCCACCGTCGGTATCGCCTGCCAGGATGCAGCAAGCCATGAGGGGACGGTGGTAGACAATTCCTCTTCTGCCTCCCGCGGATGATGAGATTGCCGAACCATCTCCCGTCGCTCTTCTTTCATTAATGGGAATGCATCGCCTTCCGTTGCAGGGTGTCATCCATTGCATCCGAATAGCTGTTCATCTTGGCGGGCACCGGCGCGGACATCACGGGTATCGACATGGGAAACCTTTTCGTCTGGGCTCTTCGGGGCTCGGCTGCTGACTCGACCTATCCTCAATTTTCTCCCTGTACAAATACAACATCTTTATTCGACATAGTATTATTGTCCATCGGCGAACTTCTTTCGGAGCTTTTATGATGGGCACGCGCAGCATGAAGATTATCGATACCTCTTGATTTTTTTTGGTTGGGTTTGCATGGGGGAAATACCACTTACAAGACCCGGTGTTCCGACCTCGAAAGATGGGGGCAGTTTGTGCGGTTTCATAATTCGGATGGCGTTTCTTGCAACGGCGGTTTTTGCATTTCACAACAGCATCAGTGTTCCATTACACGACGGAGTCTTCGGGTCTCATATCGGGAGCGGCGACGACAAAGTCAATCACGGGTTTCATGACGTCGAGAAAAAGACATTACCAAACATATAGAACGAGCGTTTTGCGACGAGTAGGGATTGGTTGGTCTTTTTCGTCTGAGCAGGCGGGTGTGTTTTCCGATATGGTAGGGTGCCGGTGTTCACAAACTCGGGGATTGGTCTACTACACGGGTATATCCAGGGGGTCAAAGAGAATCAACAGAAAGCAACGGAACTGGGCCGGCATCGCGGTTTGTCTTGTCTTAAATTTTTTTTTTTTTTTCCCGTGCGGCAAATGGCACGAGGAAGGGGAGTTGGTCGCCTTGGGTTCTCATGGGCTGCAAATAAACGGCTTGTTAACTTGTTCATGAGGAATTTTGTGTATTGTTCGTACAATGGCGGCTGTCGGTGGGAAATACCAGCCAAATATTCTCCACGCATGTCTGCTGCCCCCTAAAACTCGTGCGTATATGATCGCCAGGTGTCCATGCGTCTTTTGAATCTTGATGAGCTTGCCAGTCAGCGGCAACCACGTTTTTGATCAGCCTGATATCGCTCCATTGTTGTCAACGGAATAATCTTAGCGAGACGTCAGCCAGTGTCGTTGGATGCTCGCACACAAGCTGCAGTTCCCATCGACTTGGACTATTTCGGTCGACGGCTTTGATGCAAGTGGAAAATGGACGACCGCCGTCCTTGCCGTGGTATCTTACTGTGAGGCAGGCCTGGTCTCGAGAACTTGACCGTTCCGGGATTGGTCGTGAGGTCCAGCTTCAGGAGGTATTGCCTTGGTGGGACGACCAATAGCTACGTACCTCCCTATGTGACGGCCTATGTATGTGCAGATATTAATGTATAATCTTGTTGAGGATCGTATATATATTCCTCGCTGTGGCTTCTGCCCTGAGAGGTCCTAACTAGTGCTCGCTGTCTGTTAATATGCGTGCCTGACTGCGTGTTTATGGGTCTTGGTAGTTGTCTGTTTTATATACGGATCTATATGCGTGCGTCTATGTTGTTTGTACGCGAGAGTAATAGAATCGACCGTCTCTCCCTTTCGAGCCCTTGCCGGCGAGTAAGCAAGCGTGCGTGTTTGTGGCCACGACAGGACGCTCACCCCACGTCTGTCTATCCCCTATTTTAGTTACCGGGGGGGACCCTTCTCGTAAGTAGGGTAGGGAGTAGGTAATGCGCTCCCGATATCGGTTATCGCTGTATTCATGTGTCCGACCTAGGTAGCGCGCCTTTAAAAGCCGAGAACAGGTAAGCATGGCGCAGCCGGTCCATCTGGCTGCCTAGCGAGCGGGCTACCGCATGAGTTGTTGTGCCCGTCAACGGGGCCGGCGGCTAACGTACCATACCATCATACCTATTCTGCCTGCCAGTCCGGCGCCGTGTTTCACTTTGTCCGACTGGGCTCCCTGCGGGCTCCCAAGACAGAATACCTAGACAAGTTACACAACTGTCTCCACTCACACGCGCCCACCTTGAGCAGGTAGTGACGACGCAGGAACCGCAGACACGTGAAATTACTGGGTGTCACGAACCACCTACCGAGGCCTGCGGCTCGTGTGACGGGGCTTGGGCGGTAAGTTTTTCCGGCGGCTAGACAACCTATGCTTTGGTGGTGCACGGGATGCGAATAGGAGGAACGCTTTTCGAGTGGCCTCGAACTATGGTTCCCGGCGTACCGCCTAGCCTGCCGTTTCTGCTCTCGTGGTAAGTGAATGAATGGGGTTGGTCGACGCGATGTTTGGGAACCGGGCTTGGGACATGATCTGGGTCGGGGCCCGTCGGCCGTGAAACCCGGGCCCTCCGTGATATAGTTATTCATGGCACGGCCCGCGGTCGTGGCCCGGGGTCGCCGGGCGTGGGGACGGTGCCGGCCTTGCGGGCCCCAGATATGTATAGCTTGTGTAGGTATCTCTTGCGTTGCATTCGGACGTACGGCCTGCCCTACCGGGTCCGTGGGATGCGAGGTGGACCGTTGTTGTCATATAAACGTTCTCCATACTCCGCCGAGTACGCTCGCGAGCCGGTGTATCGATGCCATCCTGACTCTCGTCTACGAGTCGGGGCAACGGCTCGATTTATTGCTGGGTATCCCGTAGTCAAGCTCGCTCCCGTAGGTAAAGGGCGACTTATCACGCTTCGTATGTCGATGTCGCGGCCCTACCTAGGTCTTATTTTACATATGTACGACGGCCCAGGATGGAAAAAGGGGTAGCCGGTCGATACTCATATATGCCTTAACCGTTTTATGGACCAGATGTCGTACCATTGTCCCTCCGTCCCCCCTATTATCAGGCGTCCGGTCCATTCTCATGTATGCATGCATAACATGAGTCCTGCTCAGTGCAAGGTGGAATAAGTCCCTCGATCTGGATCTGGATCCTCTCCGGACGAAACGGCAACCACACTCCTCTTTATTCCATACCTCTACGCCAAAGAACCATTCCACAAAACTCCTATTATTAGCCGCTTATATACATATATATATATTTAGAGCCAAGTAGCGCCAGATCATGCCGCTTACGGACATGACTTCTAGCCCCCCTGCGGCCGGTTCTCCGGATCCGTAGCTCGCCATCAGCCGTCGTGGGTCAGACAGGTTTCCGAGATCCGTGGTATGAACGCCCAGGCAAGCCAAGCCGGTCACTCGGGTATGCTGTATGGGCATGGATTTCAACGCAGTGCCGGCTTAAGTTCAACAGGTGGTGGCACCAGACCGAGGAGAGATACCGCCTGTTACACCTTCCCCTTCCAGTGGGACTCGAGCTTCTCTATTCTATCTTATCTAGATAGCATTGCTATAACAATCCCGCCCCGGCCTCCCTACGCGAGGGATTGTATGATACCTCGAATGGCGCTGGAACCTTCGATACCTCATGTTAGATATGGTCTTCGGCGGTTCCGGGAGAGTAGTGTCGAGTATGACGGCTATGGATGCGCGCGGAAGTGTAGTTCCAGTTCCGCATGCTCATCGAATCGCAATCATATATTACATGGTTGCGAGGTGGGTATCGACATACTCTAACGTCGGATCTTATTGAGAGTGATACCCGCTAAGAGAATTCGGGTGACGAGGTATATGGCATACCTGGATCGGTTGGCCTCTGCTGCAGGTCGTTACATGTGATTTGTAAAGGGGCTCGTGACTTTTGCTTAGTTACCGGCGCAGGTGAATGATAAAGAACGGCACAGCTAGGACATCGGATGTTCATTAGACTCGACTAGAACCGATCATAAGCAAGGGTTGGATCATTCGCATTTCAGATCTTCCTAAGTGTGACAGTTTCTGCCCCCAATTCCGGCGTAGCAACGGTATGTAATCAGAACATACGTTTTTTTCGCCACCCACGTAAACAACACCTCCGACACCAGGTATAGGATATGCAATGCACTAGTTACGATACGTCTGTATATACCGGTCATCTACCGCTAAGGTACGCGCTTGCAGATCGCTGGTTCCCGAAAATCCGGCCACGGTTCAGTTCAGACGCTCAGATCGTCGCCCCAGACCTCGCGCGCGATGTCGATCTCGAGCCTCAGCTTCTCCCACTGCTCGGCCTCCGACAGGTCGTTTCCCTCGCTGGTGGAGCTGAAGCCGCACTGGTGGCTGAGGCAGAGCTGCTCTAAGCCGCGGGGGCAGAAGGCAGCGGCCTCGCGGAGCCGGCGCACGACCTCGGTGCGGTCGTCGGGCGCCGCGCGCTTGCTGCTCATGACGCCGAGCACGACGACCTTGTTGGCGGGTAGGTGGCGAAGGGGCGAGAAGTCGCCGGACCGCGCGTCGTCGTACTCGAGGAAGTAGGCGTCGACGTTGAGGTCGCGGAACAGCGTCTCGGCGACAGGCTCGTAGCCGCCCTGCGCGAACCACTGCGACCGGTGGTTGCCGCGGCACAGGTGGATGCCGACCTTGAGGTCTGCGGGTCGCTTCGACAACGCCGCGTTGATCAGCGCCGCGTACTGCCGCGTCAGCGCCTCGGCGTCACCGTGCCGCTTCTCCGCCTCGGCCCGCATCTGGGGGTCGCACAAGTAGGCGAGGTTGGTGTCGTCGAGCTGCACGAAGCGCGCGCCCGCCCGGTACAGGTCGGCCAGCTCCTCCTGGTAGACGCGCGCCACGTCGTCGAAGAAGGGGTCCAGCGCCGGGTAGGCAGTGACGTCGATGGTCTCGCGGCTGTTGCGGAAGTGCAGCATCGTCGGCGACGGGATGCAGACTTTCGCCGAGACCTTCCTGTCCGCCGAGGCGGCGGCTGCTGCCGCCATCTGAGACTCCAGGAATTTGAAGTCGTCCACCTGGATCGGCTTCGGGTGGCTGATCTTGTCGACGACCACCAGGCGCGGTGGCATGGTGCCGCCGATGCTGGCGTTGGTGGAGGTCAGGGCGCCGCGCTCCTCAACGCCGGCCAGGTTTTGGAGGAAGTCCACGTGGAACCATTGGCGTCGGTACTCGCCATCCGTGATGGACTGGAGTCCGACTTCGATCTGCTTTTTGACCACGTTGGCGATGTGCTTATCCTCCATCTCCTTCAGCTGCTCGGACTTCATCAGTCCATCCGCCACCTTCTGCCGGGCCTCCAAGAGTTCCTTGGGTCGTAGAAGGGAGCCAACATGATCGGCTCGGTATACACCGGCCGGTAAAGTCATTTTCAAGTCGGGAGCTGCGGGGCCGTTATGCTTTAGCTGAGACTATAGATGGCTGGTGATGTCCAGGAGATGAGGCGACCCGAACCCTGAACAGTATACTTGAGAACTTAAATAGCAGACAGTATTATACTTATAAATCAGAATTAACACTACAGTGGGCAGTGGAAGAGGTTCAAAAGGCCCTGTCTAACGGGCATCTTTCTCTCTCGCGTCTGAGACTGAAACTTACCCCACTCATAAGCCGTCGGCGACTTATATCTGCAAGGTGTGACGCCTTTGGCAAGTGTTCGGCCGGTTCTGGATTGTCTAGCTGGCTTGGGAGCAAGCGGGCTGGTTCCCCACGAATAAGCTAATAAGAGTGGCCCGCAACTCCATATAGGGGGGCGCGGAGTTAGCAGACTAGGAGCCCACCTCGGGCAAGAAATTTGCCTACACGCACGGTAATCGGCACTTGCAGTCGAGCGCGTAACATGTATTACCCGCAGAGTTCATGTCCGAGCCCGGGGCCTCCCGGACTGGGCGTTGGTGTCAAATACCTCATTGGGTGTTCGAGCGCATTAGCTGAGGAGGGAAAGGGGTTTTACTTATTAGGCTAGGTGAGCGTGGGTACTTAATATCTTTTAACATATACCAAGAGGCCGGGGTGGTGGGTTACACAAATCTCTCCATCCTGACGAGGTTGACATTTAACCAAGTGAAAAGCTGATGATATAGTCGGCAACCAGGAGTATAAGATGGGAAGGTGACTGACTCTGCCTAAGGTTAGGGTTGAAGCAGTCCGAGACAAGAGCCTCAATCACTTATGTCCAGCGTCTAGGGGCTAAAGGTGATCCGTGCTCTCTACTCCGTACCTACGTACTTAGCCATGCCATGCAGGGAATGAAGGAGTTGGAAAGCGGGATGCAATTCAATTCAGTTCAATTGAGCGGTTGCCTTACTGGACGGAAACAACCGATGGTGTGTGACTGCCTTCAAAGATTGAGAATAGAATCAGCTTTCGCCGACTGATTTGATAGTTTCTATCCGGTTACGAAACATACCGTACTTACTTCACTTACAACATATACTTACGCTCATATCCATATTTACACACGCCTACAACGAAACCGTTTACTGCATGCACCGCAAAGTGACACGTCTGCCTGCGTATTGAACGCTCCCCAATCATCGCCCTCTGCTTCCCCTTCGCATCGAGTCGCTCGTTCAGCTACAGCAGAGGACATAGATAGATACATTAGAAATATAATAAATCCGCCGTCGCCAGTTATGTCGAATCCGAATCAGCTATTCCTGCTGGCCGACCACATCAAGCTATCGCTGCTGGAACGCCAGCGCGCCCAGACCCTCAACCTTGACGCCACCGACTCCAAGGACGGCCACATCGCCCGGTCGCTCGAGCAGTTCCGCGACGGGCTGGAGGCGCTGCGGGGCGAACAGGCGAGGCTGGAGGAGGCCGGCGATGAAGAGTACGCACGCCCCACCCGACCCGAACTTCATTGAGCGCGCTGCGGGAATCTTTGATTCGCCTGCGCTCCCCGTTGCGTGAACATGTCCCTACATATATGTCAATTGGTCTAACGGTGCTCCCCCCCGTCTTCATAGTGGCGCGCTCACGGTATCCGATACCTTGCCGGGCCTTCAGAAGCAGTACGACGACCTGATATCGCAATTCCACGGCTTCTCCTCGCCCTCGGCGGCGTCCACGCTGACGCACCCCAACGACCCGGTGCTGGCCGGCGACTTCGAACACGCCGCCAGCACAACGACGGCGACGACCGGCCCCGCCTCGAGCCTGCGCCCCAAGGGCCAGCGGTCCGTGTCCTCGAAGACTGTGCGCTTCACCGACAACCCGTCGCCGCCGGCGGGGTCGGCGAACCGGACGGCGGTCGAGGAAGACGAGGAAGCGGCGGACCTCGAGGCGCAGCGCCTGTTCGGACGGCCGCGGTACCGGGACGACCCCGAGGGCGGCCCGGACCCCACCGAGGAGATGACGAACCGGCAGATCCACGCGTACCACGAGGACGTGCTGCGGGACCAGGACGAACATCTGGACCGGCTCGGCGCGTCGATCTCGCGGCAGCGCGAGCTGAGCCTGCGCATCGGTGACGAGCTCGACGGCCAGGTTGCGCTGCTCGACGAGGTCGACGAGCACGTCGACCGCCACCAGGGCCGCCTCGACCGCGCCCGCCGCCAGGTCGGCCGCATTTCGCGCGCCGCCGCCGGTGATGCCCGCCAGATGGCCGCCATCATCGCGCTCATCATCATCCTCATCCTGCTCATCGCGCTGCTCAAGTAGAGAAGACGAATGGAGAAAGAGAGGAAGAGGAGAGCGACAGGAATACCATGCTTGGGTTTTGTTTGCATCGTTTCGGCGTTCGGCGTGTTTGCCGTACTTGGAAGCTCTATACAAAGGCTGGTTGCTGGATTATTATAGCTGTGATTTACGTTGATTGGACGGTGAATTTATATATCTTAGACAGCCTGTTCGGACTACGACAAAGAGTAAGTCTCTACGATCCTCTGGTGTTAGAATTAAAACATTCGTTGCAAATACCACTCTTGGTCAGCTTAATTAATTCAACAGTGTCGAGTACATTCTTCAACACGTGAAGATGCCATCTATTTAAGGCTCAAGAAGCCCCAAGTTACGTAACTGTACAATGCAAACAGCATAGGGCCCTCATACATCATTTTGACTCTGCTACCGAACAAGATCACTATCTCTTTTCCAACTCCGCTCCCTCCCTGTCCATCATGTCGACTCTAAGGATAATGAAGTCAGCCCCATGCTCGGCTATTTTCGAATGACTTTAATCCTCCAACGCAAACGTCCACCATCCACCAGGCGAAGAAGAGACGGCGTCCTCAACACCACAAAAAAAAGCCAAAACCGCAGACGAGATACGGTAGGGTACGGTTACAGGTCAGGAATGATGACGATGGTTGTGATGAGGGCAAGCAACCACAATCAACCGGGCAGGCAACCTACAACCCATCGCGCATGCTGGTGCCCGACTTGGCCGTGTCCTCGGCGGCGGACTTGGTGCGATCCTGGAGCTTCCCGATGTCCTCCTCGCCCCTGCCCTTGGCCCGGTCCGCCTTGATGGCCTCCTCGCTGTCCGACGCCAGCTCCGGCTTCCAGTGGCCCTTGCCCTGCTTCTGCTTCGTCAGGAGGTCCTGCTTGTGCTTCTCCGGATCCCGCGAGTCGTCGTGGTCTGTACGGGCCAATGTCAGCTATCCATCCAGCGGCGCGCGTATATATGTCCGTCTATTGACTGGGTGCTTGTGCCTGTGCTGTTCTGTTTTGTGCTTGCTGCGTTGTGTTTTGATGTGCTACGCAATGCCTGTGTCGGCGGGCTGGAAGAAAGGGGTTCAGACGCCCGGACGAGTCAGGTGATGCGGAAGGAAAGAGGCGACGATTGGAGGAGGTAATTGGCAAAAGGAAGAAGTCTCAAGACTTTGGGATTACTCACGGCTGCTCTCCTTGTATGCAAGACTCGCTGGGCTGCTCGTAAAGGTCCTCTGAGCTGCGGCGGCCTGCCTGCTAGCTATGAAGCTAGCGGCGGGACGGGTGGTCTTGAAAAGCATGTGAGAGGCCATTGTGTCGTAGATGGATACGTGTGCACCTTGTGAGAGAACGAGTAGAAGCTCTCCTGGGTGTTGTGTCTGTAGATAATTACGGTAGGTGTGTGGTCGTAGATGAGGTTGCACGTTGGACAGAGTGATGAGAAGGACCAATTGATGTTGACAAAATATCCCGAGGTAATTTTCGCGTATGTGTTGGAATGTGCAACGAAGACAGCTACTTGTAGAGCTACGTAGCTATTAACAACTCAACCCTCCCAGTTCTACGTATATCTGAGATCGAGGGACTGTCTCGCAATCGACAAAGGGACATCATTGGGTCATAGATTATGACGTCACTACGACGAACCACCGCTACTAGCCACCGTACGCAGCTACTGTACGTAATTCCTACCCCTGTCACCGTTTTCCCTACAGTAGTGTACTGTAGAGGCAAACCAGCCATTGGGATGATTCTCTTAGGTCACCCTCGTCGGTTCTAGGTATCTATCCAGTCTACGTCGTACAGCATCGTGAAGTCTCGCAGGTCAAGCCCCATATAAGTGTCATTTTATCTTAATGGCCCGCATTGACGTGAGCATCATGTATCCCCTGAATCATTCATCATGGTTTTGAATACCGGCACCAACCGGCATATTTGCAGAGCATCATCGGAAGGAATGTACAAGACACCAGGGTCATAGAAGCTAGTATGACGACAGCCGGGGGTCTTTCCCTCGTAGGACGCTGAGAACGTTAATAGCGATGCCGATTTAATGGTCAGCATACTCTGTAACTGGCAGAGCTAGAACAGCCCCTATGAACCAACTACCTGGGTTATCCAAAAGATAACAAGAACTAGGTAGAATCTTGTCTCTTAGGGAACCTCGGAATAAACGTAAAATGCCACCTGTCTCGGACCCAGTCTCGCCAGTGATGACTCTTACGCTCGACGCATCGTCGGAGGCGCCGCAATACGTATAAAGGCCTCGCCGTGATCAGGGTGGACTTCGATCTGAAGGAGATGCCATTGAATTCGATGGAGGTTGTCATGAGTTACACAGACAGAATATACCCTGGCGGCCGGATTTAGTCAATCGAAGCGTTGCAGGGGGTAGCACTCTAAATCAAATTATGCCTGGCTTTTCGTCCCCCCCGAATATGGACTACTATACACGAGCCCAAAAACGGCCAAGGTACTCTCACCCGTGCATCCCTGGGAAGTATTCCTGAATTTCGTTCCGATACTATAGAGCACCCTGTTTTGGGCCCACCTAGACACATCTTTGAGAAGTGAAAGGGGGCACGAGGCATGCTGGCCCAATGTCGATGATATATTTGCGTGGCAACATCGTGGATACCGTATGAAGAAATGTCATCAAGATTAGGTATCAGGCCCTTTTCCCCTTTTGAGATCCGTACTGAACTCCAGAACGCCTGCAAAACACACTTGTGACGAGTGATGTTATGGTCCAAAGGCCGACAATTCCGGGTACGGTATATCTTGCGATGAGGTGACGAAGAGGCCACCAAGGTATAATACGCGAAAAGGTGAAGGGAAAGAATAGTACTACGTCCAAGCATCTGTATCAGAGCCGAGACCCGCCGGATCTTAGTAGTTTGGTGACCGGAATATTATGGTGATGGCAGACTTAATCATGAAACACAAGACGGCTGGGCTTTGTTGAGAATATATGCCATTACTGTCCAGGCGGCTTGGGCATGTTCGCCGGCGGCTGGCCTCCGCCCTGCTGCTGAGCCATAGCAGCATACCACATGGCGACATACGCTTGGTATCCCCCGTCTAGGGCAGCAGGTTAGTAACGAGGAAAGGTCCAAATCTAGGACGGGCAGACTTACAAGGAGCGTACGGGTCGGCACCGTTAGCGGCAGCAGGGGCTTGTCCACCTTGCCCGTTGTCCGGATTCTGCGCTCCTTGGGGTGCGTAGGTGGGATTATCAAAATCTCGGCGGTTCTGGTTCCTGCTACGAGCACCACCGCCACCGGCGCCATTACTGTTCTTCTGACGCTGTCTTCAGTTAGCTCACCGCACTGTCGAATTCCTGACGGTCAGACTTACCACTGCGTCAACCTTGTCTTCAATCGCCTGCTTTGCTCGACTGATGGCTTCACGGGATCCCACTAGGCCAATCTCACGCTCAACTTCCCCAGGCCCAGAAGATTGTGACACGTTGATCTTGCAGCCAGTACTGTTCTGCATCTCTCGGATAGTTTCGCCACCCTTTCCTATGATCATACCGACAGCCTCAGAGGGTACGTAGATGGAGTCATTGATCTTGTCGCTGCCGCCACCACCGCCGCCGTGGCCACCGTGGCCGCCGTCGCGGAAGTGGTCATTCTTAGGCGGACGGCTCTTGGGACCGGCATCGTTGACATTACGGCTGTCACTGTCCACGATCTCAAGAATCAGCTCCTTAGCTTGAGCAGCAGCTTCACGGGGACCAATCAGATTGACGGGTCGAAGCCCATTCACGCTCTTGGATTCACCGACAATGTTGATGTGACAGCCGCTGCGCTCTTGGAGATCTCTAATAGTCTCGCCGCCACGGCCGATAATGAGTCCAACAGTACGATCAGGAACCATGATTTGCATGCAGTCTTCGCCTTCGCGCAATGTAGCCGGGCCAGCACCGGTGCCGGCGCCGGCGCTGGGGCCGCCACCGCCACCGCCACCTCCACGGCCGCCGCCCTGGTGAGACTTGTCCAGGCCGGCGCGTGCGATAGCACCCATACCACTATCATCGATGATTCTATTGATGGCGCCAATGGCCTCAGCACGTCTAGCACGCGGACCGGAAACTTTGCACTGGCGATAGGGCGCCTGAGGATCAGTGGGGCTGACGAATTGTACTCTGCATCCAGTCTCTGATTCAACACGTCTGAGGTTCTCTCCTTGCCTGCCAATGATGAGGCCGACGAGACTCGATTCAATCTGAATGATTTCGGTATTATCATCATCAGCAGCACCACCACGGTCACGGCCGGAACCGACGCGTGGAGAATAAGTGCCGGAAGGTCGGCCGCGGTTAGGACCGGGCGACATAGAACGATCGCGACCATAATCACGAGCATGGTTACCTCGATCATCACGTCGCTCATCTCTGTAGGGATTGAAGTTGTCACGAAACGCATCACGTCGTACAGGCGGAGAACGAGAGCGAGATCTATAATGTCTGGCATCACCAGCACGAGGATCATGAGGAGGCGGATACGCGCCAGGAGGCCGTTCATAAGACGTGAGGCCCTTATCGGTGGCAAATGCCTTAGCCTGGGCAATAGCATCTGCGATACTGACAGAACCAGAGCTGACAGGTTTGATGGCACTTAAGTCGAAGTTGCCACTGGCAGCGGGCTGAGGCATGGCAAAATTTCCCGCGGCATAAGGTTGGGATCCAGGAGGCATTGTCGGAGGGTAAGCATTAGCTGTCGTACTCGGTTGATAGGCAGGAAGCGGATGAGGCGGTTGGCCCTGACCGGGCGTAGATCGCTGAGCAGCTAATATAAAGCAACTTTGGTTAGATACATGTCATCCTTAAAGGATATGATACGCCGAGGTTGGGCTCAAGGCCGTAGCAGGCAATATGAGATTACTTACCCAGCGCTGCAAGAATAGACTCTATGCTGGTTGATGTTGATGGGTCCGCCATGATTTCCGAGACAATACGCTCAGTTCAGATGGGATATTCAACGGTTTGCTGCAAGAAAACGTGGGTAATAGGTCCAGTGGGAGTCCTCGAGTTGCTCTTTTCAAAGATGGATCAATGAAAAGGATTCGACAGCTCAAAGAATTCTGGGTGTCAAAGAAAGAAAGGTTCGTTCCGTTGATGACTATGCAGATTTACTAGCTTCAAGAAATCATGCAAAGAACAGCGAGCAACTAGGACGAATAGACGGATTCAGTGCACTAAATGCCAGCAGTACGCAACAGTCCAATCAGTCAGTTAAACCAAGTATGCACGAGTACCGTGCATAGAGTTGGAGAGGATTGCTCCGGGCGGGAAATGAGTAAGTAGATGGAAAGGTGGAATGCAATGTGATGCGCGTGTGAGATTTAGGACCTGAAATTTTCTTAGCGCCGTGGAACAGATTTTGAAATTTGATCGACGGTTCCAACTTTGTCGAGAGCGTCTCTTTAATCACAATTCCTCAGTCGAATCCAATACCTGATTCGTTCCCAGACAAAGTAAGGCGCGCTGCATGTGAGTGTGTGTGTGTCGCAGCACAGAAAGTTTATTGCTTCCAAAGGCAAGGAGTGGTAAGCATCAAGTATCCGGTATATGTACGGAAGGTATGGAAATATACGTGCGCCCGATTATGACTTAGGTAGGACAAATGAATGCCTCACATCCAAAGCGGAGGTTGGTGGCCTTTTATTTACCGACAGACGTGCGCGTGGTTGGGTGTAGAAAGGAGGGAAAGGAGGGAAAGGATTTTTTTGACAGGGTGGTCGGCTAGAAATGGAAGGTTTGTTCTTTCCATTCTCAATGTTGACAATGACAATGACAATTGGTGAGCTTGTAAGAAGGCAAGTGGTGTGTGTGGCTGGCAAATGACATGTGGCACAGAAAACAGAGTCGGAAACCGAAAAGCCCGTCAAGCCCCAAGGGGGGTTTTTGACAGTACTCCGTTTGCGATTAAATATGCATGTACATGTACCCCAAGACGCGGTACTCGTGTCTACAAGCTTTAGGTACCACATACTTCGGCCATACTTGTATACCTCCCCTAACCTTCCGCGTGGCCGTGCATACATGAAGGAAGGGACTTCCAGGTTGCCTTACACTAACTAGCCTAAGGTTGCCTTCAAGAGGGCGACTTCCTCGGATGTTGAAGGCTATTGAGGAAGAAGCAACCTCTCCGGCTGGCCTATCCAGTGGCGCTGGGTCCGTCTCTTACTAAACAATACACATCCTCAGGGTTCTTATGAATGTGGTTCCATTCCATTGGGGCTCACCAAACTTATCGCATGGCTTGATTATATAGGAGAAAAACTTATGGGATCTCAGGAGAATACCTACCTATAAACTAACTATTTGCGTTCTTGGTCGAAGTAAAATGGCAATGAAGTCCACGTTGAGCTCATAGTTCCTGACCGACATCACAATTTAACACAGTCATCCTTCTCTGACCTCAAAAGGGTCCAGAGAGAATATGGTGGGCGGTATGTGTCTCTAAGATAGCTTTAGGTTCCATGTCGTGATGGGCAGCTCCTCATCCAACTTCAATCCACTCAGTCGGCACCTAGCTGGGCGCCTAATTCCGATCTTGAGCCGGACCCCATCGACCCGCCGGAAGAAGGGAAGCCATGCGTCGAGTGGAGGAACTGATCGGGGTGGGAGGAAGCACTGGTCTCGGATGGTAATGGAACAGGAGAACTAAAACCTTCCGGGCAGACCTTCGGACGTCCCTCAGTGACTCCATAACCACTGCTGGAGCTGGTGCCATTTACTTTCATATCGATATGGTCATATCTCGACGGAGGCCTTTCGGCTCCCTTTAATTGCCGACAAAGTTCCTTATTCAGACCGTGCGAACGGACTCATCGGGATGGCATAGCGGTTCTGCCGTCCGCATCCTAGCGCAATATATAACCAGCGGAGCAGAAGCTTGTACACATAGCCTTCGCCCCGAAAACGCCAGGCGTGTGTACATCACGTAGAATATACGCTCATGCCGCTAAAGGATCTCCGCTGACCGTGTCTCATCAGGCCATAATCCCGTCCCTCGTAGCTCCTTGATCGCGCAGTAGCTTATCATACCCGACATCAGCGGCCTTCGTCACGATCTCCTCCCTGCTGACGCCCCCGCCAACCTCGACGAGGAGCTTGCCCCCCACGAGGACCCTACAGACCCACTCATTGGACCAGTCGCCGTCGTCTCTCCTCCTGAGCTCGGTCTCGTACGCGAGTTCTTTCTGGTCCAAGGCAGCCAGCTCGCCCAGCTTGTTTTTGGGATGTCTCACGTCGACGCGGTCCGCGAGCAGGCGCCGCAGGTAGGGTAGGATGCCGGCCCGCTCGGCGACCTCCCGGCAGGCCTCCATGGATCCTGAGTCGACCCAGACGGCGCCGAGGATGCTCTCGAAGAGGTCGGAGAAGGACTTGGGGGTCTGGAGGTGGGCCAGGAGCGCCCATGGGTATTCGCTGCCCTCCCGCATGGACTGCAGGATATCCGTCCGCTCTATGGCGTGGTTCTCCTCTGTCACGCTCTGTGCTTCGCTGAGTCCCTGTGAGGAATGCCGCATGAGCTTCCACACCGGGACCCTGACCTGCGACTCGACCGTCGTTCCATCTTCCAAGATGTTCGTAGCCTCCTGTAAATATGTCCATTCCAGGACCAAGAAACCGAGTAAATCCGCGTTTACCGACGCGGTACGGTACAGGTGCATCTCCTGGTGTGTGAGTTCCCGCTCGTAATTCCAAAGGCTCGAGACAACGATATTTTCAAGAACAGCGTCTCCAATAAACTCCAGCCGTTCCATACAAGCATCCGTCAACCGACCAAGATTGAACGATGCATGCGTCATTGCTTCACCGACCAGCGCCTTATTGTGGAAAGAGTAACCGATCAGCCCTTCAAGAGGCGATAATGTGCTGGGGAGTTCCTCCTTCTGTGGCCTCTGAGATGCTAAGATATCCCGAGCGGCGTCTAAAGTGTGCCATTCGATTTCTGGGATGAACGTTCGGATGCAAGCCAGCGCCTTGTTCATCCCACCATCCAAAAGTGAAGCTCCGATTAGCGACTCAACTACGTCTGCTAATGTCTTAGTCGATAATCGTCGTTTCCTAGGTGCTTGAAGATCCTGTTTAAGTAGGTCATCTATATATAATGGCCGCCATTTTGCTCCCGTGAAAGGCTTCATAAGGATGAACCTGTCTAAACCCGTCTCAGCTGTGGCACGACACAGTCTTGTATTTGAGACTATAAGGCTTTTCTTAGCGGAAAGGAATCCTTCTGGGTAAAACGGATCTGTCGTAGATCAGCGAGTCTGCTATATATCTCGGGGGGACGTCTATGAGTTGGGTGACTTACGATTGGCGGCAACAGAGACACTTGTTAGCAGCTTCAGGATTGTGTCTCCTAAGAACTCAAGTCGCTGATAGTTGGTTGCCTCTTGTGCGGCAGAAGAGCTGATTGCTGTGGCAACCAACGAAAAGTCCGAAAATGCCAGTTCCTTCAGAACAGTCTTGCAAAGCTCATCCACGACCAGATAAACTTCGATCTTGTGCATGATTGATGGTATGAGGGCGCCAAAGTGGACAACCGATACATGGACACCGTCCATAGTACATTGAGACGCAGGTCGAATACTCTGATATGGTTTTGTTGATGAAGTGACCGAGGCATCGTAATGAACTGGGTGAAGGAAGTCCTGTCGCCGTGGCCATTTTTTGAGTGCCAGCCAGGGCACATCTACGGGTTCCTCAAGCAACGAGTCCCGAAGACTTTCCTTCACTAAACCAGGAGATGGTCTGGAGGCGAGCCACGATTCGTAGAAAAAAGGGAACCTGTTCTCGTATCGGATGAGGAAGCAGGGTTCGAGAATTCCCCCTTCAATAGGCTGCCGTCCGACGGTCCGCTGGAATGGGAGATCCGTTACTGACTGCAGATGGAGGACATGCGGTGAGTCATGCACTTCCCAGCGATGACCATATGCTAGATCAATCAATGCCGTGCTTTGGTTGGGCCTGAGACCAGCTTTTGGGACGACGTGGACCTCTCCCACTTCAACCCTCCATTGGTTGGTTCTATCCCAGTAGATGTCGAAAGCAGGAACATCCGGGAAACCTCTTGGAAGAGCCGCATCAAATTCCGAAATGATATGCCTGTGTTGGTCAATGAGGCGTACCTTTCTCACGCTGACGCTTGTGGCGGTATCCCAAGAACGTGCGATCTCGAGCCAGGGATTCCAGAGGTCGTTGACTTCGGCTATTGCAGCTCTAGCCTCCGCATTCTCCAATTCGTCATTCAGCGGCATCAGGTGATCGTTCACTAACCCGGCTTCATAGAGAGCTATGAACGCCTGGAAAGCAGCGTCTTTGGTGGCATTCTTCTCGGAATACCAGACCCGAGAGCTCTCAAACCGACGAAGATGGGGTGGAAACGAGACAGGAAGGACAACCGTCTCTTTGATTATCGGAGGGCCCGACCTAGAGACCTTCGTCTCACGCTTTAAGTAGTATGGTCTTGATTCAACATACTGGCGCGAAGTAAGTCTTGTGCAGACGTGTTCTAGATGGGACTTGGCCTGGTCGAAGTCGAGTTGAGCTCCGGTCTTTGCAACACGAAAAGGAGGGATATCAGAATATTCCTCCTCTTCGAGGTCTGCCAGTTGTTGGATCTCTTTGAGTTCATCCTCATATTTTTTCTTCATCTCCATCTCAAGCTGGGCCCATTCCACATGCTTGCTTGACTCTGCAGGGACCGTCATGATGAGCCTTGACTCTCGCGCACGCGCCCTTCCACGTCTCTGTATGAACGATTTCAGGTTTGTTGGCCGGTCAAAGCACACGACCAGATTACAAGCCGGAACATCGATCCCCTCCTCAAGGACCTCAGTGGCTACCAAGAGATCGAGCTTGCCATCTTGAAAATCTTGGAGATGATGGGAGTGATAGTCTCTATAAAGTTCACCGACATTTCGACCCCGTGAACTCCAGCGACTAGTACCCAACATAGACCCAACTCGGAAACGAGAGTTCAAGGAAGGGAGTGCTGACAAGATATATGTCAATACGACAACCGTCGCAGCCTGACGGACGAATACGATACCAGTGGTGTCCTCCGGCGAAGACAAGAGCTCGCGTATCAGAACATTCACCTTATCAGAGGCTTGAAGGGCGTCTCCCATAAGAGTGTACTCAACGTCAACCTTCCGTAACACACTTGCAAGGTACTGCTTCTCCGTGCTTTCCCAGGTACCAAACCATAGATCATTCTTCCTAACTGAATCGAGAAACTGGTTAATCGCCGTATATATGAAATAATCAGCGGCCCAAGCTCCGAGCTCACGCCAGACCTCATCGCTTTTCCGGCATAGAGACCGCATCTGCCTGAACGTTTTGGTATCCCTCTTCTCTAGGGCGTTTTGAAGCGCTGCTCGGCTACGTTCGGTGTTCTCAGCACGCAGGCGCAGGATGTAAGGATCACTGTAAATGTCTAGTTCTTGAGTGACCTTGTAAAGGCTTGCCATGGGCCTGGTATATGTCGGACGTGACGGTGCAGGTGCGTAAAGGATGCATGTCATTTCTGGTCGCTTTACCATGGACATAAGCTGATCTCGATGCACGCTGGGACTCTTGCAAACCGCATTCAGAGTCGCCTCAATTTCCTCCAGTCCCTTAAGGCTTGACTTCATAACAGGACTTGCGGTGAGGCCAAGGATCGCTGGGACCGGAAGACCCGCAGCTTTATAGGAGCGATATCGAGCCATTATCCGGCTTCCAGGATGTTTCCCGACGCAACGGTGCGCTGCTGCGGTAAGTCTCTAAACCAAGGAAGACGGACGGTGGCTACCCATTACCTTCATCAAAAATGATTAGTGCAAGCCTATCGAGCCGTACAAATGCATGTGACACAGCGTCCAAGAGTACCTGGTGTGTTGATACCACTATGCGGACATTTCTCAGGAAGTCCTCCCAGATGCGAGGCTCAGACCAGGCATCATAGTTATCACCACCACTAAGAAGCTTTATCTGGACGCTTCGAATCTGGGCGTTGAGGACTTCAACCTGCTGGACACAAAGAGCCACAGTAGGCGCAAGAAACCATATAAGCTAAGTTCCGTTAACAGCCAACGTGAAAACGGGACTCTGAGAGCACGTTACCTTTTCAGGACCTGACATCTCCAACTCAGCCTGGATTCGAAGCACAGCGCTGGTAGAATTGTGAGCCGTCGTGAAAATAAGGATGCTCTACAGGCAGCGGTGGTCATAACGAGGTCAAAAGCAGTTGGGCTTGCGTAGTGTGCGTTCAATCGGGACGGTCCAGAAATTAGATGCTGAAAGGAACTTACACCTGTGTCTTCCCGGTACCTGTATCCATCTGTAGTAGGTGTCAGAGCTTGCCTATCAACAAACGAGGTCTTCCACTTACAGCAACAATGATGTTCTGCTTGAGGCTCTCCTCTAACATCTCTAGCTGATATGCGCGAGCGTGGATTACGACCGGATCTTTGGTCTCGTCATCTTGGGTAGGGCTCTCATCGGGTCGCTCAGACTCCGCCAGCGATGGGGTAGTAGGCGCCAGGATACCTTCCTCTGACATCTCTCCGTCGGCCTCGGAGCTCGAGGCTGATGACAATTCCATATTGCTATGCATGTCCAGGACAATGAGCACTGGTATCCAAAACCGAGAGATAGAACGCTGAAGGCGAGGTCTTAAGAACGAGCGATGAGCGATAAGAGGATTCTTAAGGATTGTTGCGACAAGATAGGGTGGCAAGCCTGCGGGCTTCTCTTCTGAGGGGCGCTTCTCCGTTTGTTGACTGCAAGACTACGTCCTTGGCATGCGTGATGCCGACCATGAATGCCTAACCATGTCAGGAATCAAAACCAGAAACGGTGATTTGATCCTGCAAATTGATCGATGGCCTATCAGCCGACTAATTGCATCAATGATGGATATATTTCTGCTGTGCTGTAAAATGGTGTGCGTGCGTGTACAGATGCTGAAATTGCACTGTGTCAGAAAACTAAAGTACAAGAACTGTGCATTCGAGTACTTCTTGGTCTGCTTCCCTATATATCTCGAGCACGATAATGGCCCAACCTGGCCTATGAACATGGAGCTTTATGCGGCCGGCTTTAATGCTTGGCGGCAACTCGAATTCAACGATCCGAGTGATTATTCCAAAGAGCCAGATGACATCCAGTCATTTCGCTCAGTGTTAAAAGACCGTTCCGTCGTCGACCGGCCGTATGCTTTTCTAACCTGTACCTTCGGTGAGTTTGCAGCAACAGGTGCCCCCTGGCCGGGGTCTTCCAACACAGATGCATGAGGTGAATACTTACTAACGGAGACAGTGAATACCAGTACCCAATTGTATTCTGCGGGCTTTACCGAGGAGTTGTCAGAGGCACCTACCACCAGGGACAGGCTGCTGTCTTCCTCTGCAGCTATTGCCGGGAATGGGAGAGTAGCAGGCGGGTACCAGGACAAGTGCGATGAGTGGCATGCTGCTGACATATAAAACTAGTGTGGCACGAGGAGGAGGAGCTTGTCAAGGAGTACTCTTCGTTGTCGCTGGCTGAAATAGGCCAAGCACAGGCCAGCTATCCCGGGCTCGATGGGATTGTTCAGCTTGTGGCATATGAGACTGGTTTTGCCGTGTTGTCGATGCAAGGCGATGTCATGACTTGGGGCGACGAGCGATACGCCGCGTCTCTTGGGAGAGAAGTTACGCAGGAGAGGTAAGCGAAGGAACATACCAACACGCATCTACGCACGAAGACCTGACCCAGCACACCTAGTCCAGCGGAATACCCAGGCGCCGTGCGAGAGCTTGAGCAGTTGCCTACTGGCAAGATCAAGAAAATAGTAGCTGGTGGTTATGTTTTACTCGGGTTGACGGAAGGGAATGATCTGTACGCCTGGGGTGGCCATCCAGGGCGACCCGCTCTTATCGAGGGGATCTCAGGAAGCCCCACGCCGGTAGTTGTCGAGGAGCACGACGTAAGGGACTGTGGGTTGGGAGAGTCCCATATGATCGTACTTACCGAAGGCGACGACGTCTACGTGATTGGGGATAACACTAACGGGCAGCTGGGCCTACCGGTCGGGAAAACAACATCTTGGACAAAAGCAGCGATACCCCTCAGGGCGGGGCAGTCTGTGATAGCGGTTGGGGCAGGGACTCGGAGTTCATTCATATTGACGAAACATCAAATTTCTTAATCTTGTAAAGGCACTCCTGCTCCTTGACCTTCTATGCTGTTTTAATGTACGAGCCAAGCCAAGTATCGCCCAAACCTAACCCTGCCCCCCCTGATTACAGGTTCGTTAGGTAATCCTCGATCTCTTGAGGAGTGAGCTTTCTGAACCGCGGGCCTGTCGCGCCAGCAACGCCCTCAACGCCAAGGAGATGGTCTGCCGGAGGACCAACGATGCCTGCAATATGGTTAGTGTATTGGGTCGGACACGGAAGGACCGGCATGGACAAAGGTAGAAGATCCTCACCAATCTCGATGGTTTCTCCATTCATCTCTCCCTCGATGGTCTCCTTCAGAGTCAGAAGAGCAATGTGTATCGCATCCTCGAGCTCCAGGCCTTCAGTGTACCTCTTCTCCAGGAACGTCTTGGCAGTTGTCGCACTCTTGCCGATGGCAGTAGCCTTCCAAGGGAAGTAACTCCCTGACGGATCAACTTGGTAGAGCATAGGACCACCCTTGAGGATGCCTCCAGTCTTGCCCGAAGGCTTCTTCTCGCTCGCGACCTGGGCCTTGGCAGCCGTATCCTCGTCCGGCGATATGCCCTCGTCCCATCCTGCGATTAAGAGACTGACGCCGTAAGGGCGGACACCGCCGGATTGCGTGGCCTCTTGCATCACACGAGCAACATCCTGGACCAGTATGCGGGTGGGTGGGTATTCGTTATAGATCCGCTTGTAGCCCGTGTGAGAGACCTTCCGCGCTCTGTCGACCAGTACTCTGTAGTCCGGACCCATGCCCGCATAGACCATTCCAATGTTGGGCGTAATGTGGCTGACCTTGGACAAGGATGACGGGTCGGTAAGTGGTGAAGATGACTTTTTCTCGGTTGCTAGAACGATGCCATTTGTAGCTATAACGAAAGTTAGCAGCTAGCTAGGAAAACCAGGAGGAGGCGCAAGCTACTTGCCTTTAATTCCCAGGGCTGTGACACCTTGGTTGACGGCGTTCAAGGCGTACTCTGTTTGACCACAGCATTAGCCACATATGCCTCAAAGGAAGAGTTCTGTTCAGGATAGATAGGAATCCCGATCGGATTCATCATGCGGGCGAACGCCATACCGATTTGCACCAGCTTCCCACTGCGACCATGCGTAATTAGTTCTGGGTACACCTCATCGGCTTGAAGATTAAGAGAGCTTCCTCACCTTGGGGAGAAGGTCGTGAGGGAGAATGAGTAACGGTCGGCCATAGCTCCAGAATAGGGTCAAAATTCGGTACGAGGCGGAATATCGAAGGGTCGTCTTAAGCCGAAGGGAAATGGCCGCAGTGAATAAGAGACGGCGAGGCTACGAAACCTCAAGCTACCATATAGTAGGCTGTTCTGTAGGTACCTACTATGTAAGGTGGGTGCGGGCGGGTGGAGAGCAGGCATTCGCGATGTGCGCGTTCTGGAGCTTACATCCATCTTGTACCTAAGTATTGTGCCTAGCTACGCACTTCTTTTACCTCAGCAGTCAAGCAAGACATTGGAAAGCTCGGGCCATGTATTATATGCATGATGACTAAGCCAACAACTCTGCTGTCCGAGCACGGACCGAGGCAGCAACGTCACTGCTACAAGTACGTATCGAGATCTTCCTTCTTAACATTAAAATATGCTGTTTATTGATTTTAGCAAAGGATCCATATGGTAAACTAAAGCAAAAAAATCTGGTTTCCTTCGGACTTGGCGTTTAGCTGTCCTGCTTAGGGCATAACGAGCCCAGCGGCTATTTGCCAGGGCTACTTGTCCTCGTCCTCAAGTGCAGCTGGTACGCCGTCTCCAGCGTATTCCGCTGGGGATACTGCAGTCCCAGGCGAAGTCTGCCAGTGACGAAGTTGTGTGTTCCATAACACGGTCAATCGGAATACATGGGTTTCCAGTTATTCTAGAACTCCCCTGCTGATTGCTACCCTACCGAGTAACTGATTGTAATAACGGGCTGTATGAAGTTCGTTTCTTGACGAGGGCTTTCGATGCAGAAAACGGATTGGACCCAACTTGGGCTAGACGACTAACAATGAAGCTCCTGAGTGAGGTGTCGGCTGCTATTCCGACTATCACGACATCTAGTCCACTGATAATACCCGATGCGGGTGTAATCCAAATCAACCCAGCGTGAAACCTATGGATGTTGCTCCCCATTCTACATGACGTTATACACCATGGCCGCGATAAGATGTAGGCGCGCATCAACGATGACATTAATCATGTATTGAGGGAGAGTGACAGCTTCGAAATCCGTCTCCCTTCGTACATCTCAATGATCATCGTGCCAGTCCAACTACCCTTGACAAAGACCCGACCAGTGTTGAAGCTGGGGACAATCTTGAGGTGCTTAGTGAGGTGATACAAAATGCGAGGTAGAAGGCCTAGAAGACCTACGCTGTTCACTATGAAGACGGGCTGGTGCTCTTTTACAAACTCCCACAACGCAAGCTCCGACTTCACCTTGTTACTACTGTAAACAAGATAGGGGTCACCTTTCTGCATCGCGTATGCATTCACCTCGGTGTTCCAGGTGCCTGTCGATCTTGAATTTTCGTTGGGCTTGGTCATGGTAGCGGCGACGGAAGAGCTCGTAGACGAAGCGCTTCACTCTACGTTCTTTCAAAGCCGAATCCAGGCTCGAGACCACGCCCTGGACTGGCGGCTCCACGACCCCTTTGGATCGGATGACCATGAAGCAGGCATAGCAACGCGGATTATGGCATCGACACCTTTGGCCGCTTCGTCCAAGGCACCATCTACGTCCGTCCTGGGGTCGACCCCGTCTTATAGTTGGCGGACTTGAAGACATCTGGCGTGCTCGCCATGGACACTGATCTGGACGTCCCACATACTCGCTCGGTATCTGGCCTCCAGCATCCCAGTTATAACGTTGCCCGCGATGTAGCCCGTTGCGTTTGCGACGAGGACAAGGGAGCCCTTAGGCAAAACGAGGACCGCACTACCCGTACGGTCGTGGCGAGTACGTGAAGTCAGGCTCTCATTCATTAAGTTGATTCTGTTCATGACCAAGTCGTAAGTAGCATTGTACTCGCAAAATCCGCATTCCAATTCTTATACTTGCCAAGCCTGGACCGGAGGCCATGGTAACCTCCGGTGAGGGATATACAAGTGGCATTGTTCCAGGAGGTCTGTGAAACGTTAGACTCCAGCCTATTATCAATGAACGGGTTGTTACCCTATCGCTCTGTCCTCTACGCAACGCTTCCGAACACATCATCGCTTTACTTGATGACCTGTATCCAATCGGATAGCGGCGGTCGAAATGTTATGCGGCTACCTCCTTTAGGGGTTTCCGATCCCATACACGCTTTTCAACTTTCTCGCGACAACACGTGATGTGAGGCAATGAAGCCACGCCGAGACGCGGGGTGGGCATCAAACTTACATACGAGGGAGATGAATGCGCATTAAAAGGGACATGGGGAGAGCTAGAAGACAATAAGGTCTGACCACTCCTAGCCGGAAGGCATGCGAAGGTTCGTCTTGATCAAGCGTAAATGAGTGGTTAACCTCTCGCACCACTTACAGACCGTCGGTGGAAGATATGCTCCAGCCATTGAAACAGTAGGTAAGTGACGGGACCTTTCGAGTCGTTGTAGCAGAAGTTTAGCCGGTATATATTGGCTTCGGATTTTGCTGTGCCTACCCCCAAGCCCTGCTTAAACACTGCCACATATAACGTTCGACTTGGCATTGCACTTTGCCCCATTCAGTATTGTGCGGGAGCTGTGTCTGCTAAATATATATATTCATTTATTTTACAACTTCTAATCCAGTTATTATTCATCGTAAGCGTAATGTAAGACCTAAAATTATTTTACCAAAGTAGTAATAATTTTAAACACGTTGTAATGCCTTCAGTTTCTTAGATCCCTGCTATTAATTACCGTGTTACCGCTTGTAAAAGAATGAAGTGTAGGAGGCGACACTTCCGTAAATTATTACTACCTAATTAATGCGTCTTATATAAACGATTAAAGCTACGAATATCCGGCGCGTTATAAGCTAACTACGTAATTTTAAAATTAATAATCGAATATAGTCGTTTCGATTATAGGCGACTAGGTAATTAAATAATCAAACAGAAATTATTCGATTAATATGAAATATAAAGAGAAGAGAATCTTATATACCCGTTACATATCTTTAAGTTAAAAATTATTAGTTTATAATATAGCATATTATATAAACGAACGATTTATATATATAAGCGGTATACTTCTAACGTAACATTTCTTATATTAATTTAATATATTATAATATAACTATTTATTAGCCCATTTAAATATAAATCTTAAAATAATATAATCTCTTAATGTCTCATACAAGCTTACGAGATGTATAAGCTCACGGGATGGTTTTTAGCACCTCGTAATAATTAATCCAAATAACTTAATTATAACATTTGCAATTAATTTAAATTAATCGTATTCTTTTTTATTACTTGTATTTACTTTCTAACTCCTTAACTTTAATTATTTGTTTTTTAATATTAATAACGTAAAACAGTTTAAAGGAACCTAGTTTTTAAAATAGAAAAATCAGATTTAAATTTAATTATACAATACTTAATTTAATAACGTCTTACCACCTACTCCCCGTTTATACTCCCTCGCTCCTTTTTTTCTAGCGCCCGGTAAAAATAATGTTAAATAAATCAACTGTAACATATTATATTAATTTAAATTAAGTTAATTCTTCCCTTTTAAACGTATTTACAGCTCTTTTATAAGTATGCACCTTATACTTAGGCTTACCATAAACGCTATATCGCTGTTTCTTTATTTAAACTCTTTTATAACGATTATCTTTAACTGCTATTAATTATGAATTTTTTATCATCCTCTTTCTCTTCTATTAAAATAATTTATTCTCTTTATTTAGTAAATCTTTCTTCTTTTTCTAAGGGTTTATATTTAATTCTTCAACTTTTATTTAAAATATAAATCATTTTATATAATTAAGCTATTTTTTTCTAAACAAGTATAACTTTATATAAAAATAATAAATTACTTATTTATAACTAATATAATAACGCTAATCGTCTTTTAAAACTGGGTAAAGTATTTTGTTATTATATAATAAAGTGGTGTAAAGTGCAGTATGGGTGCAGCTTTGGAGCTTTGCTGCAGCTCTGTTTCTAGCTGCTTTTATTTGTTTCGCCGGTGAGCTCTAATAGAGCGACATCCAGTGGGTCGGCGACGGTTTATAAAGTTCTGATCTGGCAGCTTTTATATGTAGTCTTCTAGAGAAGCAAGGCACGCTCGACACTTTCTTCTCCTAAGCAACCGATTAAGATGTTCTGCATATACCAGCTTCGATAAGCCTCGTCCCAATTCAATAATAAAGAAAGAGGGAACTATTTAAAAGACGTAGTACTTCTGTAGTTATATAGCGTTATAGCTGCTTAGCTAAGCCGTAATGTTAGTACCGTAGTAATAAACTTGGACATAATATACGTATTTTTAAATAAAAAAAACTATTAAGGATTATATATCTTATTAATTAAAAAGCTGTTAACCTTAACAACGCCTACACCTTTTGGTATTTTTAGCTTAGCGGTACTTTTTAACCTTTAACACTATTACTTTCATAAATTAATATTATATGCGAACTTTTAATAAAGGTTAAGTTAGTTATATTTAAGACAGAAAAAATTAAACTAAAATTAACATTTAAGATATAATAAGAAAAATAAAGCCTTTTAAACTTTAAAGCGTTATATATATAATTAAAATAAGTTAACTTAACTGACGTTATAATAATTATCCCTCCTTTTAAATAAAAATCATCTTCGATTTTTCGGGTTATTACGTATAATAAAGCTTTAAATAAACGTCTTATAGCAAATTCAAAATGATTTCACTAATACATTATTACTATTTTAATTATAAAAAGTTAAGCTTGTAAAATGTAAGTTTAAACCTATACTTTTAATTAAGGTTACTGATTTTATAATAATATATTAAGGACGTTATTTTTTAAAAATAATCACAGTTTAATAACTTTAAATAATTATTTTAAAGAAAGGCTTAAAACTTAGACTAAATCTCATACAGTACTTAAATTTATTTCAGTAATTTCTAACCCTTTTTTATAAATAACGTCCTTACCTTATTACTTTACGAATATTTATAAGAGTTTTCGTAAAGGGTAAAAAAATAGAACCAGCAGAAGTAAGCGGCAAAACGGTTGATATAAATATAATTAAAAGAATATCCAAGTCGAAAAGAACGTTATTAAAATTAAATGGAACAAATCCAGCTTTTGCGAATTCAGATTTAATATTATCGGACGTTATAACGGTTTTAAACGTTTCGGTAAACCCGAAAAGGAATTTTTTTTCGCGATATAGGTATAATACCGTCGCATTAAACTTTCGACATGAAACGAATAAACGCGTTTTAATACGGAAAAATAAAATACGTTAAAAGGTTAAAGCCGATAAAAAAATAAGTAAATATGCCCAACATAATAATGCCGTTATTCGCGTAATATTCTTCGAATTCGATTAAATGGTAACTTTCGTAACCGTTAAAAATAAGGAAACGTTTCTATCTTTTCGTACGCGTTTATATATATTTATCAAAATATTAAATCTATTTTAAACTTAATTCGTTCGTTATCTAATTATTATAACTTATATTAAACTTTTAATTAAGTAATAATAAATATTTTCGATATTAAAAACGAAAGTATGTTTTTTTCGCCAAAATAATAAATAACGGCAAAGCCTAACCTTATAAATTAATAGCTTATATAATTATAACCTATTTCCGATTCCCTTATTACGTTTATTTAAGCTTTTTACGTTTTTTAGCACTTGTAACTGTTACGAAACAGGAAGGACTCCCAGGCCAGAATTGAGACCCCAGGAGGGTGACCCTAACGGGTAAACCTCGGCCCCACTAAATGATCTCTGTCATGTTAACAGAGACCACCCAGAGACTCCTAGGGGACCACACAAAGAGACTTCAGGGACCTTAAGGAGATAAGAAGGATATATATGAACCAAGTTTCCTATATAAATAGCACCTACTTAGTTTCGCTCCTTAGCTATTAATTTAAGCTCTTAACTGAAGGCAACTATACCGTTCTTTAATTAAGGGAAAAATCTTTAAACCTTTTTAAATAACAAAACTCTTAATAAATTATTTTTCGCCTTATTATTACCTGCAAATCACAACCTTATTTCAGATATTGCTTATACTTCTAGGTAAATATATAATAGGTTTATTATATTTTAATAATTTCTTAGTTAATAACCGACGGATAATTCTAAACTTAATCGGGCATAAACTTTCTTAAACTTAATAAAAACGATATTTAAAAGATAAATAATATACCCGATCCCCGTTACGAACTAATAAAAAATTAATAATTAGATTAAATAATTTACCCCTTATTAAAAAAGTTCTTCAACTAATTAATAATATTATACTTTTTATAACTCGAAATAAGGGAAATCCTTTTTTCTTTTAAATCTAACATTTAATCCCGGTTTTAAAGGATACCATTAAGATCTAGGAAAATTCGAAAAAAAAAAAAAGAAAAGCCAGTAATCCAGAAACCTCAGGGTCCAAAAGGAAAGGAAAGAAAACTTTCCCTTAAGGAAAAAATGAAGATCCTGTTACGCAAAATCCAAACCCCGGAAAAAAATAAAAAAGAAAAACCCCAGCCTCCCAGAAAAAGGATGGCTTAACCTATCTAAGGAATAAAGGAGAAAACCCTAGCACCCCTATTATTCGGCCCCAATCGGTACCGCGAAGCTATTATCCCCCCCCCCAGCTACCACGGAATGCCGAAAATCAAAGGCTACAAACCAATTACCCCGAAGCCCTATAACGGAATTATAAATATAAAAGGATTTCTTATCCAAGCTAGAACTTACTTTAAATTCTATTAAAGTTCCTTAACGGAAGATTATCAAAAAATAATGGCCATCTTCGAGCTGCTTACGGGACAAATTTTCTTATAGTTCGAACCTATTATAAAAAATTACCTGAAAAATTACCTTAAGGAATCCTTAAACATTATTAATTATATCTTTAGCAATTACCGATATTTCGAAAACCGAATACGAATTATATTTAAAAACCTAAATAAAAAATAATACGTAATAAAATAATTATATCTTTTTTACTAAATTAAGTTAATTATAAAATATACGACAAAATTTAATTATTTGGCTGTAATTTTTAATTTACCCGAAAACGCGTTATTTTATCCTTTTTATGACGGTTTAAAACCTTAAGTTAAGAATAAGATATATATGGTACTTAAAACGGGATCTTTTAAAAAATATACCGATAAAATAATTATCGCTAATCGACGTATCTTTAACCGGTACCTTAAAAAAAAGGAATTAATAAACGAAATAACGATAAAAACTTTAATAACCGAATTTAAAAAAGATAAAGGCAAATTTTAAAAAGAAATAAGTATTATTTCGAAGGAACTTTAAAAAGATAAGTTTAATATAAAGTGTTTTAATTATAGCAAAAAGGGATATTTTAAAAACGAATATTACTTTTCCGTTAAAAGGAATTCTAAAAAAAAAAAAAAAAGATTCCTTAACCCCCAAAAAAGGCTAAAGCAGCTAAACAAAAAACCGACAGTAAAGCAGAAAAGGAAGAAAATAAAATCAGTTCGATTTTTTTCCAGCTAGAATTTATTATTACTACCACCACTTAAATTTAAAACGATATCTTAAAATACGAAAATTACCTTATTTATTAGAACTTTAAGGCTAAAACTTACAAGTATTACCCCGGATAAACAGCCTTTAGAATAACTATAAAGTTAAAATATTTCTGCCATCTTGATACATTTTAATATAAGATACATAAAGAAATTAGTTAATTTTAACCTAACGCCAATAATTACGGACAGTTATTCCCGGAACTCTACGAACTCCCTAAATGCACGGTATATACCAAACCTCAAAAAAGCCAGCATAAGTCGTTATATTTTACCGCTTGTTATATCGACGATTATCTTATTTACCTTAAAGCTAAAAAAGATAATAACTTTTAGCCCGGATAAAACGAAAAAATACCTACCGAACCAAATAACGAATACAGATGTATAAAAACTTCCTAATAGCCAAAATATCCTAAATCTTGTTATTTACATCCCGAATTAGAGCAAAGCCAAAAAGCCATATCGTAAAAATATTTATGTTATTCTCCGATGTTTTGCATCCAATACGAACTCCTAAATATGGAAATATCTTTTTCGGAGGTTTACATTTTTAACCATATAACTCGAAAAATATAAAATCAAGGATCGAACCCGAAAAAAATAATTACCTCCGAATATAAATATGGCAAAAAAGCATGGTTCAAATACAAAAACAATTAATGCACCAAATACGCTATTCGAAAAATACGCGAATGGAAACTTTTTCAGGCTGGATACCATCATAAATCAAAAAACGCCAAAAACCCTCGAAAATAAGGCATCAAAAAGCCCCAACTTACAAAACCTTATATAAGGCAGCAAAAGGATTACGCACCTAGATCGAAATTCCACTTAAATACAAAAATAACACATTTAAAACCATAATCGATTTAAAAACCGAAGGCAACTTTATGTTACAGGAACGGGGGTTCCTGTCTTGGAGAGACCGACCTTTGGGGCCTGGCTCGTGCCCGTCACGAGTAAACCTCGGGGGAAGGGCTTGGCTCTCAAAGTGATCTAGATGATCTGGATGATCTGGAACCAGATCATACAGATCACACAGATCCACGACACACTCACTCTTGGAGTAGGGATGTATATAATGAACCGGTCTCCCGTATAGATAGCACCTACTTAGTTTCGCTCCTTAGCTATTAATTTAAGCTTTTAACTGAAGATAATTATACCGTTCTTTAATTAAAAGAAAAGTCTTTAATCTTTTTTAACGAATAAACTTTTAATAAATTATTTTTCGCTTTATTATTACCTATAAATCAAAACCTTATTTCAGATATTACTTATACTTCCAGGTGGATATATAATAAGTTCGTTACATTTTAATAGCTCTTTAATTAATAGCCGACGGATAATTTCAAACCTAATTAGGTATAAGCTTTTTTAAACTTAATAAAAACGATATTATAAAACGATATTTAAAAAATAAATAATATACTTAATTACCGTTACAAGTTAATAAGGGATTAATAACCAGATTAAATAATTTACCCTTTATTAAAAAAGTTTTTTAATTAATTAATAACATTATGCCTTTTATAACCCGTAGCAAAGAAGAACCTTTTTCTTTTTAAACTCAGCAGCTAAATCCGGCTTCAAAGGATATTATTAAGGTCTAGAGAGATTCGGAAAAGGAAAAAAACCAACGGTTCAGAAACCTTAAGGTCCAAAGGGGAAAAAAAAGCTTTTTCCTAAAGAAAAAATGGAAATCCTATTACGCAAAATTTAGGCCCTAAAAAAGATATAAAAAAAAGACCCCAACTTCCTAAAAAAAGTATGGCTCAGCGTACCCGAGGAATAAAGGAAAAAACCCCAGCACCCTTATTATTCGGCCCTAATCGGTACCGCGAAGCCATTATCTTACCCTCCAGTTATTACGGAATGCCGGAAATTAAAGGTTATAAGCCAATTACCTTAAAGCCTTATAACAGAATTACAGATATAGAAAAATTCCTTATCTAAACTAGAATTTACCTTAAGTTTTACAAAAGCTCCTTAATAAAGGATTATTAAAAGGTAATAACTATTTCCTAACTACTTGTTGGACGAATTCTTTTATGGTTCGAGCCTATTATAAAGGACTACCTAAAAAATTACCTTAAGGAATTTTAAAACATTACTAATTACATTTTTAATAATTACCAATACTTCAAGAACCGAATGCGAGCTATATTTAAAAACCTAAACAAAAAATAACACGCAGTAAAATAATTATACTTCCTTTATTAAACTAAGTTAATCGTAAAATATACGACGGAATTTAACCGCCTGGCCGTAATTTCCAATTTACCCGAAAGCGCGTTATTTTATCCTTTTTAAATGGCTTAAAACCTTAAGTTAAGCATAAAATATATATAATACCTAAAATAGGATCCTTTAAGGAGTATACCGACAAAGTAATTATTACTAACCGACGCACTTTTAACCGGTATCTTAAGAAAAAAGAAATAAACAAACGAAATAACAATAAAAGTTTCAGTAGCCGAATTAAAAAGGATAAAGGCAAGCCTTAAAAAGAAATAAGTACCGTTTTAAAGAAGCTCTAAAAAGATAAGTTTAACATAAAATATTTTAATTATAATAAAAAAGGATATTTTAAAAACGAATACTGCTTCCTTATTAAAAAAACTCTAAAAAGGAAAGAATTCCTTAACCCTACAAAAAAGCCAAAGCGGTTAAATAAGAAACCGATAGTAAGATAAAAAAGAAAAAGAATAAAGTTAATTCGATTTCCTTCTAGCCAGAATTCATTATTACTATTATTATTTAGATCTAAAACGACATCCCAAAATATGAAAATTACCCTATTTACCAAAACCCTAAGGTTAAGGCCTACAAATATCACCCCCAACAAACGACCTTTAAAATAACTATAAAACTAAAATGTTTTTGCCATTTTAATACATCTTAATGTAAAATATATAACGAAACTGGTTAATTTCGACCTAACGTTAGCAATTACGGACAGTTATCCCCGAAGCTTTATAAGCTTCCCGAATACATAATACATACCAAACTTCGAACAAACTAGCATAATTTATTGCACTTTACCGCTTGTTACCTTAACGATTATCTTATTTATTTTAAAGCTAAAAGAGATAATAACTTTTAGCTTAAATAAAACGAAAAGATACTTATTAAACCAGATAACGAATATAGATGCATAAAAACTCCTCGATAACCAAAATACCTTAAATCTTGTTATTTACATCTCGAATCAAAATACAGTCAAAAAGCTATATTGTAAAAATATTTATGTTACTCCCCGATATTTTGCATCCAACACGAACTCCTAAATATTAAAACACCTCCTTCGAAGGTTCATATTTCTAACCCTATACCTTGAAAGATATAAAACCAAAGGTCGAACCCGAAAAAGATAATTACCTTCGAATGCCAATTCGACAAAAAAAAAGTGGTACAAATGTATAAATAATCATTACACCAAATACGTTACAAAGAAAGCCCGAAAATGAAGGCGCCTCCTCGCAAACAGATAACAACAATCAAAAAACGTTAGAAGCCCTCGAAACTAAGGCATCGAAAAGCCCCAGTTTACAAAACCTTATGCAAAGTAGCAAAGGAATTACGCAACCAGATCGAAATTCCACTTCAATATAAAAACAGCATATTTAAAGCTCTAATCGACTCAAAAGCCGAAGGCAACTTTTCCCGTAACGGCAGAAAAACATCAAGTTCCTTAAAGATACAAACTAAAATCCTACAAGTTACGCACAATAAACGGAAACCTATTTAAGTATAAAAATGAACGGGTCCTCCGAAAAACGGAAAAACTTCCCGTTTAAATCCAAAAATACCAAAAACGAATTTCGTTAGATATTGCTAACATTTCCGAACATAATATCATCTTGGGAATGCCATGGCTTAGGTCTAGCAACCCACACATTAATTAAAAATATCAAACACTTTCCTAGGAAAGTAACAAAAAACCACCCGAAAAGGACGAGCAGGAAATCTGCTACGTCACTAAAAAAATACAAGTGCCAGATCAAGTTAGAACAATACTACCTAAATATCGAAAATTTAAAAAATTATTTAAAAACAAAAAAAACCACGAGTTACTACCATATAGTTAATAGGATTACCGAATATTTATTAAAAAAGGATATTATTCTAAACTTTATAAAATTTACCATATAAATTTTAAAAAGTTAAAAGCTTTATGGAAAATTATTTAATTCGATTTAAAAAAAGGATATATTTAACTTTTTAACTTTCTTATTAGATATTCCGTCCTTATGGTACCAAAAACCAAAAACGGAAAGTAAAAGGTTAACGAAAACGAAAACCTGGTTTTCAGAAAAATTATCAACTATAAACAGCTTAACGATATCACGATCAAAAATAAATACCCTTTAACCCTTATAAATATATTAAAAGAAAACGTTAATAAAGTTAAATAGTTTACTGCATTTAACCTGCAAAACGGTTATTACCGTATTAAAATAATCTAAGAAAAAGAATAAAAAACGGTATTTAAAACGATATATAAACTTTACGAATACCGAATAATATTTATGGAACTTACTAATATTCCCGCCAGCTTTTAACGCCTGGTTATAATTACCTTACGATAATATCTAGATAAATTTATATTAGTTTACCTTAATAATATTCTTATTTACTCCAAAACTTTAAAAATATACAAATAGCATATAACTTAAATACTTAGGACCTTAAATAAAGCAAACATCCGAATTAATCCAGCCAAAAACATATAGCATACGTAAAAGCTAAACTTTTTAGGATATATACTTACCCCCGGCCAAATTTAGATTTAACGTTTTAAAATAAAAGTAATCAAAAATTAACTTATCTTTAATAAAACGATTATTACCGACATCCGGCAGATCTTAAAATTTACGAGATATATACGAAGCCTAATTAAGGGATACGGAAATATAATTAAACCTTTAACGAAACTTATTACCAAAAAGTACGTTAACAAAAAATTTAAACTCCTAAAAAATATAAAAAAAGTATTCCAGATTTTAAAGGACGTAATTACTAATAAACCCATAATAAAACTACTTAATGCAGGTAAAAAAAAACGCTTAAAAATGGACGCCTTAAATTACGCATTAAATATTATCCTAAAATAATTAAAGGATAACGATAAATAATACCTAATAACTTATTATTCGAAGGTACTTCAAGATACAGAACTTAGATACCCGATTTATAATAAGAAATTGCTAATAATTATTAAAGCTTTTAAAAAATGGAAACTCTTTTTTAACGGAATTAAAAAACCCTTTAATATTTATTCCGATTATAAAAACCTTACCGGTTTATGAAAGCATAAGAATTAAATAAACGATATAAAACTTGGATAATTTTCTTATTAAGATTTAACTTCAAAATACATTATATCAAAAAAAAAAAAAAATATCCAGGCGGATATCCTTAATCGCAAAAGCGATTATAATCTAAAGGTTCCCAAACGAAATATGCAGATGTTATAATATAATTAAAACGGTACTATATAATTACGCAAAATCTTAAAAAAATTAACCCCTAAACTTTTAATACGATTTCGAAGTTTTTATAACATAAACAAAAAAAAAAGATTTAACAACTAAAAGGATAACCAAAAAACCAGCTATTATATCATAGCAAAATTTATATTCCCAGGAACTAACAGGAACAATTCGTAAAAAGGTTTTACGAAAACTAATTACATAAATATTAAGGAATTTTCAAAATTACCTAACGGTTAAAAAAAAAAATACGATTTCCTAGAATTACGCCGAATAGTTAAAAAGATCGTCAAAAATTGCAATATTTGTAATAAAGTTAAGGTAGTACGTTATAAACCCTATAAGTTGCTACAACTTATTAACATTTTTAATAAAGCATAGAATACCATAATTTAGGATTTTATTACCAGCCTTTTTCCATTTAGAAACCTAATTATTAAAGTCGAACACGACGGAGTTTAGGTAATTATTAACAAACTTATTAAATATAAGTACTTTTACGTTTTAAAAAAAACCGCGACGGCAAAATAATTAGCTTATATATTTATCCGATCTTACCTTAATAAATACGGAATATTAAAAAAAATCTTTTTTAATCGAAAGAAACTTTTTATATTTAAGTTTAATACCAGCTTTTTTACATAAATAAGTATTAAGTTTAAATTCTTTATAATATATTACCTTTTAATAAATAACGTATGACACAAGCGAGCTGCGCGCACAAGCGAGCTGCGCGTTTTTTCTAACTTTCTTACAATTCAACTTTAAGTGTTTATTTTTCAATACCACTATTATGGAACGGCTTATAAAAGAAGCCAGAATGAACTTAACCGTTCAGGCTAAAAAGAATAACCCTAAACTTTCTTATACCAAACTTGGTTCTATATATACGGTTCCAGCTTTTACTTTAAGAACCCGAATTAACGGTAAACCTGCGCGATGCGATACCGTTCCCAATTCGCGAAAACTGACGCCGACCGAAGAGAAATCGATTGTCGAAAAAATCCTTGACTTAGATGCGCGAGCGTTTCCTGTCCGGCTTTAACACGTTAAAGATATGGCGAATCTACTGCTGGCCTAGCGCGTTACGTTACGCGTCGGGATTAATTGGGCGTCGAACTTTGTTAGACGGCAAAAAAAACTTAAGACGCGTTTAAATCGGAAGATCGATTATTAAAGGGTATTATGCGAAGATCTAAAGGTATTTCGCAAGTGGTTTGAGTTTGTTCGGGCTATAATTGCAAAATACGGCATCGCAAAAGAAGATATTTACAACTTCGACGAGACGGGCTTCTTAATGGGGCTTTTTATGGCATCGGGTATGGTAGTTATAAGTACTGAAAGACGTGGAAGACCTAAATAGGCCTAATAAGGTAATCGGGAATGGGTAACAGTTATATAAGCTGTTAATTCGTAAGGTTGGGCTTTGCCGCCATTTATTATTATGGCGGGAAAGAACCACCTTGGTTCTTAGTATCGAGAATACTTATTACCACCCGATTGGAAGTTCGGTATAAGCCATAATGGCTGGATAATAAACGAATTAGGTTTAAAATGAATTTAATATTTCGATAAACATACCCGAACGCGTACGAAAGGATCGAAATATTTCCTTATCCTTAACGGCCACGAAAGCCACCATTTAATAAAATTCGAAAAATATTGCGCGAATAACGGCATTATTACTCTTTGTATACCTGCGTATTCCTCCTATCGGCTTTAACCTTTTGACGTATTTTGCTTTTCTGTTTTAAAGCGCGTTTATTCGTTATATATCGAAAATTTGATGCGACGTTATCATACCCACATCGCAAAAGAAGACTTCCTCCTCGGCTTTTACGATACGTTTAAAGCTGCCATGACGTCCGATAATATCAAATCCGGATTTGCAAAAACCGGATTTGTTTTATTCGATCCTAATAACGTCCTATCCGACTTAGAAATTCTTCCAGTTGTACCTATACCAACCGTCTCGCCGCTTACCTCCGCCGGTTTTAGTTTTTCGCCTTCTGCGAAAACCCTTATAAATATCCGTGAAGCAATAAAATAAGGACGTTATTTGCAAAGAAAGATTAGAAATTATCAGGGTAGCTCGCCGACAAGAATCGTTAAATCGGTTGATCTGTTAGCCAAAAGTTACCTAGTGCTTTGGCATAAAGTTATTCTCCTGGAACAAAAAGTTACCCAATTACGCGAAATTAACCATACCCTTAGCAAACGCCGCAGGACTAAAAATAAACGTCTTCAGGAAGGAGGAACACTTACTATATAAGAAGGACAAACTTTTTTGGCCGAAAAGGAAGGGGGTGGTGAAAAAATGCAGCTAATAGCGGCTGAAGGTAATCGTCGCAAGAGGGTTGAGACGAAGGAACGGAAGTGTGGCGTCTGCGGTAAGCCCGGACATAATACGCGTACTTGTGAAGAAGTTGTAGATACGACTAGCGAAGAAGAATCCGATTAATTTGAACTAATTGAATATGTTGTGGTTAAGTTATTTGGATTGATTATTGCGAAATGCAAAAATCCGCGCAGCTCGCTTGTGCGCGCAGCTCGCTTGTGTTATACGTTATGTTATTTACCGTAAATTATCTAATCCTATTAATCGTATACGTTATAACCTTTATAACGAAATCCCAAAATTATATAAAGATTTTTATTTACGCGGAGGTTATACGTGCCTTATCTTGCAAAAACTAAATGCCTTTTTCCGTAATTCCATTTTAATATTGGTTATATGGGCTGGAAATTACCAGCTTAATACCCTTTATAACGCAAAAGTTTTTAATAATTATTATGCCGAATTCCCTGCCGCCGTTTAAACGTAATATCTGCATTTTTTTGCTTCGGCCTTTTATATCGGGAAAAGTTATTTTTAAACGTTTAGTTATTCGTATGATATATACATACAAACTTTGTTAAATTTCGTTTTTAATTTTAAATAAATAATATTTTTTATAACGTAAAAGGTCGTTTATAATAAAGCCGTAATAAGCCTTATTCTTAATGCTAATAAGCATAACGGACCTTATATTATATCAAATAATTTTTTTTACGTACAGCTTTCGTCTTTAGGGGTTTATAAATGGTATTTTCCGTATTTTACTTTCGTTATACGTTATATAAGGAAATAACTCCACATTTCCGGGGTTTATATCGATCCCCGTAAACCTTTTGATGGTCCAAATTAATCGTTTAATATTAAGGTGGCAAAGGTGGCGGTACCAAAGGATAAATTTCTTTATAACTTTATCCGTCATAAAAATCTTTCCATCTTTAAAAGCGCTTATAAGCACTCGCTTCAGGTTATTACCGTCTTCCTTACCGAATGCCTTCCCTAACCCGTAGCCCTATTATTAATTTTCGTCGTTTGTAAACTTCGGAACCTTAATAATAAGCTTCGGCTTCTTATAAAGCTATAAAAAAAAGCCTTTCCGAAATACGTTAATCGTTATTAACTGGGATCCATTAAGGTTTATTAAGGTATTTTTATTTAGGTAATCTCCCCTTCTGTAATATATTTCTCCAAAAAACACCTTTAAAGGGAAGCCATTAATATATAACGTATATTTTACCAAGGTTTCGTTATTCTTTCCTCGGAAATTTTTCAGGGCCCATTTTACTATCCTAACGGAGGTAGCCAGTACTGGCCCATTACTTATCATAATGTAAATTCCCTTAAACTTAATATCTAGGATAATATTTTTTTCGAAATCCTTAATATTATTTATAATGTTAACGTTTATTCCTAAATCTTAAAGCAACTTATCTTTATTATTAATTATAAATAAATAAATATAGAAAGATATAACTCTTTTTATAACGGTTGTTTTAAGGGTTTTAATTATTAAAGTTTTAACGCATCCGATTGCTATAACTTTAACGCATTCGACTATTATAACTACCTTTCCGACAGTTACTTTAAGGCACTTAATTATTAAAGGCCCTATAATTAACTTCTGTAATATCTTATTATATTATTGCATCAGATCTTAAAGTTGCTAAATATCGGCTTAAGCGTTAAATATTCCTTTATTAAAACGATATACGTTCCTTAAACCTTTAAGGATAAATTGCTTTTCGCTTTAACCACCTCCTTAGGTATCGCAAAAGTTATTACTTCAATTATTATTATTATTATTACTTCCTTAATGTTAGCCCTTTTTACTTTTCTTTCCTTTACCGTTCTTTTTTTTTTAGGGCTTAAAATAATCCTTAGCTAAATGCCTATACTTGCCGCAATTAAAATAAAGGGGATTTCCGTTCTTGTTCCATACGGGTTTATTATCTTTATTATTATTATTACCTTTATTTTTACCTTTTTAAGCGTTATAAAACTTCCCGTTCTTTTTCTTATTACTAAAACGGTTATAAAATTTGCTATTAAAGTCGTTAATTAGTTACTGGAAAAAGTAATCCGTTTGGCGCAGCATTAATTATATTATTTTATATCAGTTGCCAGCGTAATCCTTTATAGCAATAAAAAACATAATAATATATTCCTCGATCCCGAACTTTATGTTATAACCTTTAACTTTCCGAAAAAGCTTTTGAAACTTAGTAATAAATTATATTAGGTTTTTACCGTCGTATATAATCTTGCTTAGTTTTTTTTAAAGGGATTTTTACCTAATTTTGCCTATTACGGCGTAGGTTTTCTGGAAGGTTTTTAATATTTTCGTTCTTTTTTTAATACTTATAATTAACTTAAAGGGCGCCCTTTTATAAGTTTTGGTAATGGTTTTAACGAAACACAATTAATTTAATTATTTTAATTTTATACCCTTTTTATAGTTAATTTCCTTAAGTACAAAACTTAACGCGTTACTTTAAAGTTCCTAATTAGCCTAACCGAGTAAGTAATTTTCCTTATTTAACGTAAAATTAAAACGCTTTTAACGAAGTTTGTTCTTTCCATTATTAAACTTTTTTTCCTTTAAGCGTATATTTACCCCGTTGGAACTATTTAAATTACTAAAGGAACCGGATAAATTACTGGAAAAGCTATTACGTTTTTCGTTAAGCTTTTTTAAGGGAACTTAAGATAAATTTAAAGATAAGGATAAAAACGAAAAACTGTTTAAATTATTAAGGTCGTCGCGTACCATACTTTTTTCCTTAAATAGCTTTACCTTTTTATTTTTCGCTTTTTTAAAAAGGTCGGGTTTTTTAATAAATTATCTTCTGGGCTTTATTTCGCCTTTTTTTAAAGGGTTAATCTTTTTTACGTCGCTTTTTTTTATTATAACGGGAATTTTTTTCGAGTTACTTACCCGCATTTCGAGTTAAGCGTTTTACGACGCCTTAAGCGCTTTCGTTTATGTACTTGCATTTCGTAACTTCGTTAATTAAAACCCGTCCAGGAATTATATTATTATTTGGTTTAATTATATTACCGATCTTTTAGTTTTTCGGTTTTGGAATTTTAACTTTTTAATTTTTTCTTTAACTTGTAGGTATTTATTTTCCCGTACTTTAACGCCCCGTTTAATATTACCTAAGTTATTGCCCAGGGATGTATAAAGCTTATTTAAATCTGATTCGGGATATTATTTTTAAATAGGTAGGGTTCTTGGCCTATTTGCTTTTAGCTGCTGTTACTAAGGCAGTAAATTATTTCCCATTAAAGATAATTTCTGTTCTTTTTTTTGCCTTTTCTTATTATAGTACTTTTCGGGTAAAGGTACGCGCTTGGGGGAAGGGAAAAGGTTATCGTTTTGTTTTTGGCCCTTTATAAGAACGAAGCCCTTATCGGATAGGTTGTTAACTATTAGCTTAGTAGGGAACTTTCCTGGGGTACGGCGTTAGCCTAATATCGTTAACTATTACTTAACTTTTTTTTTAAATCGTTAATTAAGCGGCTTTCTTTTAAACCTTTTGTTTTTTTTAATGATAACTTAGTTGTTGCCGTTACCAGACTATAATTAACCATTTCGTATAACGTGCTAGGTTATCAATAACCAAAAGATGCTACCATGTTAACAGTCATAATAATTAAATGCAGGAATCTGGCGTAACTCTTATGCGTTTGGTTCTATGTATTCTGGGAAAGGACAAATCTAGTTTATGGGCAATCGCCCTTACATACATGATTGGGTGACAAAGGATCGTCTGTGGACAAAGGGTGTCCCAGGCTGCAGGAGTGCGGCCTGGGCCCACAAAGCCAGCCAGCAGGTAACACCTGTAAGCACCAATTGCCGACACCTAGTTTATAAATTATTTAAAACTGAAAATCGTTAAAAATTTCAGATTAACAGATTCGACGTTAATTTATAAGATTTATAATAACGAAATATTAAAACTTTTTATTGTTAATAATAACCTTTATAAGTTTTTCGATTTTTTGCAACTTCGGCCGCCATTTTTCGAACGCCTTGATAATTATTAGTAACTTTTTATTATAAATTTCATAATTATATTCCGCCGGGTTATGTTTAATAAAAACAGAGCGACGGGCCGTAATATGCATTATATATAGTATTATAAATGGGTTCTTTTTAACGTTTAATTAAAAATATCGGTTTTTAAGACTATACGGCTTCGAAAGTTATAATAAGATAATACAAATGTTATAAAAAAGGGGTTTTTACGTTTTTAAAATACCGTTTTTATATCGTTTAAAACTAATTAGTTTATTTAATTTTATTTATTAAAGCGATAAAGGCCTAATAATTAATAAAAAGCTTTTTATAAACCGGCGGTAAAAGTTCGTAAAGTTAAAAAAACGTTATAACTTTTTAATAACTCGAATTATTTTTAGTATTAAATAATATTAACCTTATTAAGATTTATAACGAAATTTTTAATAGAAATTATTAAGCTTAAATATTATATCTTAATAACGCTAAACTCGCATTTACGAAGATTTATTATTAACTTTACGTTAACGAAATAACATAGTGTTTTTTTTAAAATATAACCTTTATATTTATATTTATTTTATTATAAATTAAAACATTATTAAAATAAGATAGAAACGTTTATTATATTTAAAATCGCTATAAAATATTCGAACAAGCTGAACCGAATTATGAAAGTTATTTTTATTCGTCCCTTCAAGCGATACGTAGGTAATTAAATATCGCAACGATATCGAACTCAATATATATACGCACCGAATAAAAGACGTCTACGATTTTACGGATTAAGAAGATTAAGTAATAATTTTTTTACCGTAATATTATTGAAGCTTTAGTAATTTACGTAAATACGTACGTTCCCCTTAAGTGTTTTAGCGAACAAAATCGGGGCTATCGTAAAAAAGCTGCTAAAATAGATAAAGCCCTTTTCCAGATAGTCATTAATATATTTCCGTACTGCCAATAATTCGTATAAAAATATAGCCCGTGGTCGATTATAGAGCGGCGTCTAACTCGGAAACAGCTTCATCTTATAATCGAAAACTCGATAAGGTAATAAGGTGTTAACGTTATTAAATATAAACCTTTTCGGTAAATCATAATATTTAAGATTTTTTTTAAAAATATTTTAGTTATTATTATAAATATCTTTCTATTTAAGTATTTCTATATCTTCTTTTCGGTTACGCGGCGTAATTAAAACGCTTTAGCGATTTAATTATAAAAGGTTTATAATTTAAAGAGTATAATATTCGAATTAAAATTATTATCTTAAATAAAAATATTACGAAAAATTACTTTAAGCGGTAATAACGTTATTTAATTAATGGAAAGCGGTTATAATAAAAAAAAGAAGACAACCTTATATAATGTATCTATAGAAGTAATAAACTTTATTAAAGATATAAAGTTAATTATAACGTCTTTTATACGGTAAAACGTTAAAAAGTTAATAATGTAAAAAAACGGTCTCTTAATCTGTATATCGATATTTTAAAAATGTAAAGTAATAAAGGTAAAAGGTATATTTACTAGCGTTAATAATAATAAAAGTTCCGATATCATTTCGTAATCGATACGTATAATACTTATAATCTAATTCATTGCCGAATTATATTTACGAAGCTAAAACAATCCGAAGATAATATCGAAACTGTTTAAAGATTATTAATATAAGGTGATTTACTCTATAACGGAACTAATTACAGTACCGTTCGCCAGCCGAAATTAATGAAATTAAAGAATAAAAAGGTTATTTTAGTACGTAGAGTTATTATTAATAAATCTTATAGGCGAACATTTACAATCAACCATAAATTGCGCTAATAACGTAATGCTATTAAAAAGTTATAATTAAAATAGAAAGAAATTTATATATTTAAACCTATAAAATATATATAAATCGGATCTAGCATCATCTTAATGATTTAGTAAAAGCCTTTAATTACGACTTGTTTTAAAAGTTAATCTTTTCTCTAGTTAGAAAAACCCTGTCAGCGGTTAGGGCTAAGAAAAATAATGCTCTTTTTTTAATAATATATATAAAGATTTAATCTGCGCTGACGTTACTTCTCCTTTTTGCTTAAAGATCCGTAAGGGCGTTACACTTAATGGTTATAGCGTTTAGTTATATAAGCTCCGATTCCGAATCATTATTAAGGGGTTATAGTATCGGAACGTTATTACCGAAGATTTTCTCATATGTTCAAAAAAAACCCGGTCCGTTATATTATTTCAAAAATCCCTAAAAAGCTAAATCCACGCCGTATCGTCCTGGGAACTAAGACGCCGTATTTATAAAATAAGTACTTTTTAAAAGGCTTTATTAACTCTTTCTTATAATAAATTAATATTTCAAGTTAACAGCTGTTAGTTTTAATTAGTTAGGTATATAAAATTGTTAATAAAATCGACAAATAACGTAAAACTTTATTTCAGGTCTTAAAGTTTTAATAGGCTTATGCCAATACATCGACAGTAATATAAATTTAGTTTAAGAATAACAGTATATTATTTACGTCCCGTTATTTATATAATTACGTTTTAAGGTTTAAAAGTTATACTACTACGTTGTTAATATTTTTATTTACGCCTAAATAAGCGTCGCCTTAAAGGCGTTAAATAACCTATATAATACGATCCTTAAGCGTTAAGTAAGCGTTCCGATTAATGGCAAGTTTTAGACCTATTAAGAAACGCTAGTTAATATACTTTTCTTAGCGGACTATTAAATCTTTAACGTTTTTTTATATACTAGAGGCTTTAAACCGTATAAGCGTTAGCTTTTTATTATATTAAAAAATGGTTAACCTGCTAATAGAGTATAATCCGAGCGGGGTTATTACGAAGCTATTAAGAGTTAAGTTATAAAGAGCTGCGAGTTTAATTACGAGCCCGGTTATAAGCTTTCGACGTTATAACGGCGTTGTTTACATCCGTTAAAACTAACCTTTAGCGGTTTTATTAAGACATTAACAGGCATTACTAGCTTAGTATAAAGGAGTGGATTTTTTAAAAAGTTTATTTTGTAGTTACTAAACGTTTGCGTAATTACGCGTTTTTAAAGGCGATCTGGTCTATTTATTATAATAATTATTTTACAGTAATTAGCTGTTTACGGAGTTAGTAATTTTCGTATAAAAATTGTTTTGCCCATTATAAAGATTATTCCATATATATGAGACGTTTTTATAGGTCGTTTTACTTTTAATTTAAGCGTTTATCGTTATTTTTAAAAATTAAGAAAAAAATTATAAGCTTTTTAAAGTTGTTTGTTAATTTTAAAAAGTTGATTAAGGGGCGTAAAATCGTATAAAAGGCAAGTTTTAATACCAGCCAGAAAAAATCTCTATGAAAAAATTGTTAGGAATTTATAGATCGCGGCGGCGGCGTTATGCCACTGCTTTGCGCCTGCTCGGAAGCTGGAGTGTTAGTACCTGTGATGCCCTTTAAAGTTAGAATATCAAGTAAAATCATAGCGATGTTGCGATATATTAACGACGGACATAGGATTTTACGAAGTCTAAGTTAAAGCGTGGTAATAGTGGGTTACTATGAAAGTTTATTATAATAGTATAATAAACTATTATAACGCTAATCTTCTTTAAAGGCTAGATAAAGTATTCTGTTATTATACGAAGAAGAAAGAGAGAACTATTTAAGAAGCGTAGTACGTCTATAGTTATATAGCGTTATAGCTGCTTAGCTAAGCCGTAACGTTAGTACCGTAATACTGTTTTTATTATAAAAAATATTATCGAGTAATATTGTTAATAATTTTAGGTCCCGCGTAATAAATAATGTTATCATTCGGTTAATATCGTTTTCTACTAATTGTTAACATAAAAGCTTTAAATTAAAAGCAAAATTTAAATAAGAAATTTCTAACTTATAGTTATGACGTTTTTAGGAGGGGGGGTCTAGGTGATTATAAAAACCTTATTTACGGCTTAAGCTATTATAATTTAATCGCAAGTTTTTAATATTATATAATAAAAGTTATTATTTTTTAACAGATTATTAAAAACGTTTAAACTTATTTTTTCAGGGTATGTCGTAATTGTTACACTAGCTTTATATAATAATAACGGCCACTTGATTATTAAATACGTACGGTCGGATTCTAGTTTTTTAAAGATTATAAATAATTCTTAAAATTCTTAAGATATTAGTTTAATGGTTATGCGATTTATTTTAATAACTTAAATATAATAAACTTATAATTATTAGCGTTTTAAATAGTAATTTTTATCTAAGTTTCGAAAATAAGCTAGTTATGAACGAGTTTCGTTAGGTTTTTCGTTTTATTTTATTAGATTTTCTTATCTTATAATGGCTGATATTAGGAATCCATTTTAAAAATAGCTAAGTTAATTTATTAAGTTTGGCGACGATATTTCTTTAAAGCGGTATTAAAATCCTATTAAAGATTCGTTAGCTATTTATCGCGTTATTAATAACTGTATTTTAATATAAATATCGTTATAAACTTTCTAAGGTTAATATTATTTACATCCGAATTTAAATTATAATTAAAACGCTAGCGTTGTTTTAAAGAAAGTAAAAACGATAACTTAGTTTTTAACTTAATTTATTTTCGATATATGTATGTTAAACGTTAAAAACTAGTAATTATACCTTATTTTAATTTTTATTTTAATTATATTTTTATTTTTATTTTTGTTTTAATTATATTTTTAATCATATTTTTATTTTTAGTTTTGTTTTAATTATATTTTTATTTTTATTTTTATTTTTATTTTTATTTTTATTTTTATTTTTATTTTTATTTTTATTTTTATTTTTATTTTTATTTTTATTTTTATTTTTATTTTATTTTAATTTTAATTTTTACTTTTATTTTAATTTTTATTTTATATATTCTTTTAATTCTCATTTCTTTAAATTTCTTTTTTACTTGTCGATTTAAGGACGATTTAATTTCGAAATAAGGTTAACCTTTTACGTAATATTATAATTGCGGGTTATAAAGCGTAATATATTAAAAACGTTTAAACTAATAATATTATAACTAAGATAATTATAATAAAGATATTAAAATTATTATATACGAACTTTTAATAAAAATTAAATTAGCTATATTTAAAGCAGAAAAAAACTAAATTAAAATTAATATCTAAGGAATAAAAGAAGAGATAAAGCTCTTTAAACCTTAAAGCGTTATATATACAGTTAGAATAACTCAGCCTAGCTGGCGTTATAATAATTAAATCGTATTCGAAATTTAAAACCTAAAATCGTTTTATTTAGGAAAATTTTTTTGGACCTATAGTAATATCGATAACTTTAATTCGTTCGATAACTTTATAGGAATTATATACCGAAAATAAGATAGTTTTTATAAAAAGTTTTTTATTCTGGAATACCGGTATTGTATATTTACAACTGCGCGGTATAATATTTTAATTAATAGGTAATTCGAAAAAGTACCGTAAGAATAATTAAGCTGTAAAATTAATAAAGGTTATAAAAATCTTTTTTATGTAATTAAGGTTTACCGTTAAAGTTTGTCTTTAAGATTTATTTTTAAGATTTACTATTTAAGGTTTTTTTTAAATTTATCTTTAAGTTTTACTTTTAAGGCTTATTTAAAAAGATTTATTGTATAAAACTTAATATTTTTTAAGTTATATTAATACTATTAAACTAACCAGCGAGTATAAAGTTTATTAAGGCCGAAGCTTATTACTAATTACGTTTTCGACGTTAAAGTAAGATTTTATAAAACTAAGATATATAATTTATTTTCATTATAAAAATTATAAATTAATTATTGTATTTAAAAAGACTAAGTATAATATTTATCGTTAAAATTATATCGTAGAATAGTTTTTTATATATTTAATTAACCTTGAAAAATAAAGTTTTAACTCGTATTAACTTTGTATAAATAAAACAGTTTATTATATAAAAAATAATAAATTATTTATAATATCAGTTCGAGGAAATTATAAAATTTAAACGATTAATTAAATAAATTATATTAGTTTAATTGTTAATATTAAGGAGCGAATTTAAATTTTAAAAATTAATAATTTTTTCGCCTTATTAATTAGTTATTGTAAGGGAATGACCGCGGGGGTTCCCTACTTAAGTGCGGACAAGGACTTCCAACGCCAATTAACGTTGGAACTGCTGATCTTTTAGATCATATGGCGGAGTGGCTAGTTCTTTCTATCCCCTTACAGTTATATTATTAAAATTTAAACCTGCTCTGAGATTTAACTAAATTAAACGATAAAGTTACGTATATTATTATTAAAATAAGTTAGCTTTTAATCATATTTATTACCTTAAAAACTTTTTAAATTAAAGTTAAACCTTTCGTTATTATAGTAAAATATTTTCTTAATTTTTTATAAAAAGGTTATGTAAACTATAAGCCAGATAAAAAAAGCTATAATCTTTAAATAGTAAACGCGCGAATATTTAATGCCGATATGTTATCTTCTTAATAATAAGCTAATCGCGTTAATTACGAACTAAAAGCATAAAAATATCGGAGCTATTTATAGTAAAAGAAGTTAAAGTTACGTAATAAAAGAAAAATAAAGCGCGACGATTCGTAATTACTAATTAATATTTATTATGAATAAATTAAAACCGATAATATATTAAAGAAGAGGACTTGGAAAGTAAAAAATATGGGGTAATTTATAGCTATAATACCGACTTTACTAGTTAAGCTAAATTTTACTTGGTAAATAAAAAGCAAACAAAAAATGCTTACGTAAAACGTTATTAAACGGCGATAGAAAGAATACGTTAGTTATTACTTATACTTTAAATAAGGTTATTATCGTTGTCGTTGTTTTATTAATCGAATAATCTAGTCGATTATTTGATAAATTTCTAAAAGCGGAATACATAAAAGGCTATAATAATAAAGATTTAAAAAGAACCGATACGTTAATAAAATAAACTCGAATAAAACACGAATTAATATATAGATTTATACATCTCGTAATTATTAAAGTAGCTTATATAACCTAAAAAGATTCAGTAACTTAAATTAATAAAAAATAATAAAAGAAAAACTTTTATAAAAACGAAAGGTATTTTTAAACTTACTGAAATAAAAGCGATATATATTCGTAATAAGGACGTAAACAGGGTTATAAAAACCCTAACTACAACGGCGGTTACGTATTTTATTAATTTAACTACTAAAAAGTATAATTAAAAAAACGTTAAAAATGTGTTAAAATAAAAATAATTAAAAGGCGAAAAACGAACGGATTAAAGATATATAAACGCATATAAAACAAAGCGGTTATTCGAAACAATCTTAAATATTTACAATTATATAATAATACTTATTCCAAACTGCCTAAATTATAATAATAAAAATACGTAGCTATATTATATATATTATGATACCCTGCTTACCTATTTTATATACATAATGCCGGGCCGGTGTAATGGGCTGAGCTGTGCCCAGATGTTACCTCAGCTAGCTCAGGTGTTATGAACCAATAACTTACTAGCTCGGGCGCACGGTTGGGACGAGACTCAAAATAAACACCGACCGGAAAGATTACGTAATATGGATAAGGATGGATTTAATACATCTAAACGGATCCATGTACTTATACGATATAGATAAAGATAAATTTAATAAATTTATAAAGATTTAATTTATAATATATACGCTTATTACTTTTTGTATTTTAAATAGATTATTAGATTATAATATAACTTAATTACTTAAATTATTATTAATAATTTACTATTATTAGATGTAATTATTAAATGTTTTATTACTTAATTTTTTACGATATTATTACTAATATAAATCGTACGATTAAAGTTAATAATTAGTTAAGCCTTTTAGCCGTTATAGGTTATAAATTTTTATTTAGCAGTACCGTTAAACTTCAAGTAATATTTCCGGTAACATATTTACCAGCAAGTAACTCGCAACTACTATTAAGAAGTCTACCCTTAAAAAACTAAAAGATGCTATAATCGCCATAACTTAAAAGGTTTAAATATTAAAAAAAGCGAAGAACTTAAGGCTTAACCCATTATAACACTTAAGTAAAAAAATAAAGACCCCGGAACCCTTCGATGGTACCGGAAACGTATAATCTTTCCTAACCCAAGCTAAATCCTATTTTCACTTTTACCGGAACTCCTTGGTCGACGAGGCCGATAAGATTATTACCATTATCGAAAACTTCAAAGGGAATACCTTAGAGTGGTTTAAACCTACCTTACGGGATTACCTAAAGAACGTAAAAAACGATCGAAAAAAAATATTAACAAGTTATTCGAACGTTATATTAATTTCGAACAAAAGGGTCCGAAATATATACGGAAACTCTAACGAAAAGCGAAAAGCCGGATAAAACATCCTTTAACTTACCTAAAAAAGCTTAGCGTTAAGGTACGCTGCATTATTTAAAAAAAACTTTATTACGTAGCAAATAAACTAACGACGAGATTATGATGGATATTTTTTACCGAGGCCTAAAAAAACCGTTAAAGATAAAATAATCCGTTTTAAAAAACCATTTACCTTCGACAAATACGTTAATTAAGTAATCAAGATCGATAACCGACAGTACGAACAACGTATAAAAAAGAAGAGATATTATTTCTCCAAACTCGAACATTCGAAAAACGATTATTAAAGAAGAAGGGATGCGCCTTTTACTTCCTATAAAACGGCACCAGAACTTATAAAACTAGGTACGATTTAATAACGTAACTCTCATACGATCAAATACTTTAATTATAATAAGATGGGACATAAGGCCTACCAATATAAGGCGCCCAGGAAGCCACGACAAAATACCTGGACACCGGTTCCTCAGGGACCCCCCCGGAACAACTAAAGTAACAATATGTTAATTAACATAATTAAGGTTAAAAACGACTATAGTCCCCTTAAAAAGTATAATAAGAATTGCTAAAAATAAAAGAACTATCTCAAGCAGCCCTTCAGAAATAACGAACCCTTATTACAGGACCTATAATAACCTAATAGCTAAAGGAATACGACGGATAAAAGGAATTTATAAAGAATAAGCTACTTTTTCAATCGCAACAAAAAAGGTAACAGTAGTACGAACAGTTAGAACTAAACGCATAGATTAAGGAATACTAAGGTTAGGACGAAAACCTGCTACCAGGACAATTAGACTAATATAAAAAAAACTTTATACTATCTAATACAAACACGCCTATTGCCCTAAACATGTAAAATAATAACGATATATCGAAAAAAGACTTACGTAAATATATAACCAAAAATTTAATTTCCATAATTAAATTCAAAAGGATCTTAAAGATCAACAATAATATAAATATCTAAGAATATACGCCTTAAAGAATATCGTTAATATCATCACGGTAATAACAAATTAACTCGAAAGAAAGACCTATTTCAACGAAAACCTTATATATTATTTCGAATAATATAACTATAAAACAGTAAAAGATTAGGTCTACTAAATAGTTATAAAGGCATTTTTGGAAATAATTAAGAAATTAAACTTCCGATTAACCTTTACGGACGACCCGAATAAATAACGAAAGATTAAAGATAAAATTCAGAAAAAAAAATAAAAACATAAAATAATACGATATCCAGTTCCAAGCTCGATAAAAGGAACAAAAAACCCCCGAATCAGAATATATTAACCGAAAAATCTTCCAAATGTAAGTCCTCCTACTTGAAGCTACCCTACGACGACTGGAAGAATAATTAAAGTAATTATAGGCCCTTAATTAACAGAATTAAAAGCGTATCAAGGCGCTAAGAGATAAGTTAAAAAACGAACGCTACCTAAAAAAAAGCCGCAAAATGATAAAACCCGGAAAAGCCAGCAAAAGCTTCATAAAAGGGGTTTAAACGCGACGATAAAAGCCAAAAACGACCCTATTATTTTATAAATACGAATTAAGATATACTAGTTCATCGCATTTATAGATTGCGAAATAATAAAAAGTAATTATATTATACCGGATATAATTAACTAATTTCGATTACTATAAAAGGAAAAGATAAAACTTTATATTATCGAAAACTCAAAAGAACAAGCATTCGCCTATAATAACGAAAAGATCACCCGCGAGATTAATCACCTCGAGATCTTCGTTAACGGACGAAACCAAATAACAAACTTAGACATCGTTCCGATAAGGCATTATAATATAATCCTTAAAAAATTATGGCTATACTAGTATAACCCCTTAATTGATTAGATAATTAGCTAGGTAAAGTTCGCTTTATATTCATTCGACAAAAAGAAATACGAAAGATCTTAACATTCGATCGAAGATAGCGACGAATGCAGATATAAAAATACGACAAAAACCTTACCACCAATAGGAACAAGATATAAAAGAAAATAAGGGTACTATAAAAAATGCTACGTATTATCGTTACCATCAAAATAAAGTTATAAAAGATAAACGATTATTTAAAACATTAACGTTCGCAATTAAAAACTATAGCTAACGTATTTCCATAATATTACAAATATAAACGACTATTTCGAAAGGAATTCGAGACAAAATTACCGGAACATAACGAATAGAATTATAAAATAATTCTTAAGAAAGAAACATCGACTAAATTCTATCCCATCTATAACCTTAATAAAACAAAACTATAGGCATTACGTAAATACCTCAAAAATAAGCTTCGGAAAGGTTACATACGACGTTCTAACTTATTAACTGGATACTTTATACTTTTCGTATTAAAAAAAACAAAAAACTACGTATAAATATCGACTATAATGTTACGAAACAGGAAAGACACCCAGGCCAGAATTAAGACCCTAGGAAGGTGACCCCAACGGGTAAACCTCGGCCCCACAAAATGATCTCTGTCGCGTTGACAGAGACCATCCAGAGACTCCTAGGGGACCATACAGAGAGGCTTCAGGGACCTCAAGGAGATGAGAAGGATATATATGAACCAAGTTTCCTTTGTGGGTAGGACCTACTTAGTTTCGTTCCTTAGCTATCAATCTAAGCTCTCAACTAGAGGCAACTGCACCGTTCTCTAATTGAGGGAAAAGTCTTTAAATCTCTTTAACGAACAAACCCCTAGTGAATCATTCCTCGCCCTATTGTTACCTGCAAATCAAGACCCCATTTCGGACACTTGTCACGGCGAGTTTACCGAGTGGACTGGGACAAAGCCGGCAGTATCAGGCTACTACTCTATTGACGACTATATTCTGGCTAAAGAAGAAAGAGGAAAAGAAGTCTACAACTCGGCTGGCAGCTCTCTACTTATAGGGGCTTCCAAGCCTAGTGGACCTGACCACTCGGTCTGGCCCTAGTTCCTGTGATCAGGTGACTGCTTATTCTAGTGTTCGGCCATGGCCGTCACAACACTGCTCATACTTCCAGGTGGATGTATGACAGGTTCGTTACATACAAATAATTAAACGATATTACGGTTAAAAATAAAACATTATTACCCTTAATTAATAAAATAGAAAACCGCTTATACGAAATAAATTAATTTACAAGCATAAACCTTTAAAAAATATATAATCAGATTCGTATTAAGCTAGAATACGGAAAAAAAAAAACTTTTAAAATAAAATACAAATCTTTTAAATACCTTATTATACCTTTCGGACTTACGAACGTATTAATAACCTTTGAACAATTAATTAATTACGTACTTAGGGAGTATTAGACATTTTCGTTATTTATTACCTTAACGACCTTCTTATTTATTTGAAAAATAAAGAGGAATATATAAAACACATTTATATAATTCTTTAAACCTTTTAGGACGCCAATTTACTAATTAATACAGAAAAGAGCTAATTCTATACATAAAAAGTAGAATTTGTAAAACATATTATTACCCTAGGATATATTAAAATAAACCTTAAAAAGATCGTTATAGTATAGGAATAGAAAATACCTACTATAATTAAAAAGAATATAAGCTTTTCACGAATTTATTAACTATTATAAGAAGTTTATTCGATACTTTAATAAAGTAATTATGTTATTATTTAACTTAATAAAAAAAGGAAATAAATTTCTTTAAATAATTAAAACGGAAACCGCTTTTTAAAAAATTAAAAACGTAATTACTAACGAGCTAACATTAATTATATACAACCCGAAACGTTTAATTAAGTTCGAAACCGACGTTTCGGATTACGCTCTAAACGTAATAACCGGATACCGCAATAATTAAGGCAACTTATATCTTATCGCCTTTTACTTTTATAAATTATATGGAATAAAGTTAAATTACGATATTTTCGATAAAAAACTCACATCTATCGTTAAAACTTTCCGAGAATTTAAACATTACCTTAAGGAAAATCTTTACCAGGTTAAAATATACACCGACCATAAAAATTTTACCTATTTTACTACTACCAAAAAACTAACAAAACGATAATTACGCTATGCCGAAAAGATAGCGGAATACGACTTTATTATTATTTACTAAAAGGGATTAAAAAATGGTAAAGCAAACATACTTAATCAAAAACCGGACTTCGAAAAGAAAATAATCAAAATTAATTACCAGATTTTCGATACCACGTTAAAAGAATACTTGCAACTACGACAAATAGCAACAATCAAGATAGCACTCATTAATTTACATCAAAAAATCAAAAAATATAAGGATAACCTACCTAAAAACTAAAAAACGGATAGAATACAAGTACCAGAAAAATACTAAAAAATACTGGTACGAAATATATATAAATATTAACTATACGAACACCCAGGGATTTATAAAACACTAAAACGATTATAACGTACTTATTACTTTTTTAAAATAAAATCAATAATAAAGAAAATATGACAATAATATTATATATGCAATAAAGTAAATACTCGACGACAAAAGCTATACGGAAAACTATAACTATTACCAGTTATAAAACGACCATAAAATTCAGTTACTTTCGACTTTATCACCAAGCTTCCATTATCAGAAAACCCAGCTACGAGTATATATTACGATAGCATCTTTATGGTCGTCGACCGATTCACTAAATTTTCCTATTTCTTACCATATAATAAAAATACGGATATAAAGCAACTAGCTTATATCTTCTTAAGACATATCTTAAGAGTATACGGACTACGAACGGAAATCATTTTAAATAAAGGAACGATATTTATTTTGAAATTCTAGTAAGAACTTATGGCATAATTCGGCCTAAGTTATAAACTATCCAAAGCATTCCGACTTTAAATAAATGGATAAATAAAAAGAATTAACTAAATACTAAAAACTTACTTACAATACTATATTGACTACGAATAAAACGATTAAGTTTAAAGGCTACATATCGCCTAAGTAGCCTATAATACCAGTTACTATAAAAGCATCAAAACGATTCTAATAAACGCCAACTTTAGTTTTATATTAAAAGTTTACAAAGATATACGAAAAGGACCAGTTAACGTTAAAGCAATCCTGATATTAAAACAACTTAAGTAATTATACGTAAAAATAAAAACGAAACTTAAATTCGTACGTAATCAAATAAAAAACATTATAACTAAAAAAGATTTTAAAAAACTAACCTTTCAAAAGGGAAAGATGGTTTACTTAATTACCAAAAATATTTAAATTAAATAACTAAACAAAAACCTCGACTTTAAATATATCGGCCTATATAAAATCGTTGAAATAATCTTATAAAATAATTATTAATTAAAACTACCACCTAAAATTAAACTCCATCTAATCTTTTATATTTCTTTATTTAAGTCAGCAGCAAATACAATTAAGGTTAATACGGGATAGATAAAAAGGCGAAAAAAAATATTTTAACATATAAAATAGAAAAAATCTTAGATATACGAAAAAAAAATAGACTTACTTAATACCTAGTTAAGTAAAAGAGCTACTTAGACTTCGAAAATACCTAAAACTTACCAAAAACCTTATAAACGCCTGGCGCCTATTAAGAAGTTTTTACTAGCAAAACCGGCAGCATTCAAAATAACTTCCCAACCCGGGTCCGCCGGAAAAAACTAATCAATATCTTCGGAACCAAATAAGCTCACCACCCCCGCAGCCTGAATAACGTACGCGGCGGCCTCCACCTCAACCTTTTCCTGCTCCTCCAATTTATCTAACGGTTATAACCTACGATTAATTATTTCAATATTTTTAGAACGAAAGAACTTTTACTGTTAACGCAACCGCCGTAAGCGAACTATGACTTTACTTATACGTTTTAAAACCTCGTTTATTCCTTTTGCGATTAAAAAAGATGCTTTTCGGCGAGAGCCTCCTTACGTTTTAACCGTTCCTTTTCTCGCGAAATGTTATATAAGGAGTTAATCGGAATACTTCAGTCATCGTAATTCCGTTTATAAAGAATATAATTCTGATAACAAGCTACGTTTTCCGTCATAATACATTTTTCCTTCCGTACGAAACACGCGGAATAAGGTATAACTTTAAAACTCAAATCCTCGATATTGAAAGATAACCTTTTACGGTTTTTCTTTTAATTAAAATGCTGTTACGGTTTAACAACCTTTTTAATAATTCTTTTAAGTATAATGAATATAATAAAAAGAAGGGAAAACTTATTAAGTTTAGAAATTTTTAAGGATAAAGATTATGAAAAGGAAAAATCGTATTATAAACTAACACCTTACCAGCTCGGGCGTACGATCGGGACGAAACTTAAAATAACTACCGACCGGAAAGATTACGTAATATAGATAAGGATAGATTTAATATATCTAAATAGATATATGCATTTATGCGTTATAGATAAGAATAGATTTAATATATTTATAAAGCTTTAATTTATAATATATACGCTTATTACTTTTCGTATTTTAAATAAATCATCAGCTTATAATATAACTTGGTTACTCAGATTATTATTAATAATCTGCTATTACCAGACGTAATTATTAAATATTCTATTGCTCAGTTTCCCACGATATTACTGCTAACATAAACCGTACGACTAGGTTTAATAGTTGGTTAAACCCTTTAGCCGTCACATCAGGCCTCGCCGACTCGTTTTCCAAAGTACTGATATATTACGCTAAAAATTGACCAATTAAATCTCAAATCCCCGTAACGAGCCAGCGAGGCCTCAGTTAGAGTTGTGCGAAAAGAGGGTCCGTTCTGGGCGCTCCTACTAATATTATTAACTTTTTTTTCATTTCTTTTTAAAATGTAAAAATTTAAATAAAAAGAAATAATTACGCAACCAAATTAAAGCCGATAGGTATAAATCTTTATATACGCGTCGAACATAAGCTAATATACGTACAGGAATTTTTTAATTTTTTTAGGTGGTAATTACAGCCAATATAGCTAGGTTTAGGTCTGGGAAATAGGCGACCGCAACGCCCTCATGGCTGCGACGCAATAACCACCGGTCGCATCATCGTGCACCGGGTCTCCTAAGTATATTTTATATGGGAAAAGCCCGTATAGCAATTTTTTCGGCCGTACGGGCTGTGGTTGTTACGTCGCAACCCTGAGAAGGTCCCAGACTTGATTAACTGGAACGCCCTTATAGCTACGACGCAACAACCATTGCTTTCAACATTTTGCCATGGACCTTCCAAGGGTAATTCAGTATGGGAGAAGCCCGTCCAGCTATTCTTTTAGCCGTACGGGTTGTGGTTGTTGCGTCGCAGCCATAAGGGCGTTCCGGATTAAAGGTTTGCCCAGAACGGAGTTTTCAGCCATTTTTTCGAACGCGTTTTATTAATTGCGTCCTGATTAAAACTAAATGTATATAGGAATATAAAGAGTTTAATTTTATCTTAACTTTTCGTAGTTACAAAATAAGTAACGTTAAATTAAAATTATCTTTAAAAAATTCGAATTAAAGGTTTTTAAAAATTTGTATAGGAATGCTCAAAACGGAGCTAAAAAATCACAACTTGCTATCAGGCCTTATTTTTAAGGTTTGTATTTTTTGTAGGTTTTATATGGGTCTTTTGTGGGTTGGTACTTAAAGCTACTAGTTTTTGAAAAGCCCTAGCCACAGCTGCGCCGCAGGCGCAGCCACAACCTCAAAAATAAGGCCTGATCTTGATGAGGTAACCCAGATGTGGGGCTTGAGCTGCGGGGTCCCAAGCTATAAGCTCCTATAATTAACTGGGTCTCTCGACCAGTCAATCTCTGTCCTTTTAGCGCCGCGGTGTAGGAGTTGTGGCCTGTGACAGCCGGCATAATAAGGAAGGGGGAGATGATTATTATATTTAGGCTTAGTGGCCTGGCATTCTTATACTACTTATGTTCTTCTTCTTGGTATATTACAGCTTTCATACTATATAAGGATCTTCGGCCCTTATTTATCTAGGTTAAGGGATAAGAATTTGTTCTATTCTAACTCTATCTCATAGGAATAAACTGGTTATACCTAACTTGAAGTCGCTATCGTGATATAAAATAAGGACGTTAAGTATAAAACCGAAAATATATTTATTTACGGAGTTTACTAAAAATATTTAAGAGACTAAATAATCTTAAAATAAGTAGTGTTTTACTATTTTTATATTAAGTACACTTTTTTTTTTTTAAAAAAAAAATTAGCTATTTAAGTAAAATAAAATATAAACGTCCTTAAAAAAGGACATTTGACATATACAAGAATAAGATTTTCTAGCCTAAAAAGAAAGAGGTAATAAAAAATTCAGCTTATAACGGCCAAAGGTAATTGTTATAAAAGGGTTAAAAAGAAAAAGAAAGAAAATATAACGTTTATAACAAGGCCGGACATAGTGCGCACACTTGTAAAAAAAGGTATAAATATCTTTATTAAAAAAGAATTTAATTAATTTAAATAAATTTATAACATTATATTTACTTTTTTTATATTAGTTTTTAAGAAATATTAAAAAGTATCGTATATGGTAGTTTATTTCGTACGATAATATATAACGTGAGAAAAAATCTAATTAATGTAACTTAATTTATCACGTTATAATTTTTCTTTTAAGTGTATTATTACGGAATGCTATAAAGCGAAACACTAATTAATATAACCGGCTTATTAATATAAAATATTAAAAAATATTATAAAAGCCTTAAATTATTTAAAAATTATTTAAAAATTATTTTAATTAAAGAATTAACTAATTAAAAGGATTTTATCGACGGAGGAAAAATGGAATAAATAGTTATAGCTTTAGGAAATGATAAAATATAACGATTAACGCCGTAAATGCTTTAAAATCTTAAGGGGGTATGTCAGTTAGCTGAGGGGGTTAGTAGCGCTTCCCATATACGGAAAGGTCACTTTCTGGTCGGCATATATATGTTCCGTGGCTAAGCTACCTAAAGTTGTACGCGTGCGACAGCACACGTAACGAGCCTAATATAACTACATAACTGATGTCCTCTGTATCTGACAGCTTCCCCCTTGAATAGTTAGAAGAGTCAGGAATTAATGGTTATCTATTCACTACCCATACTACAGACCAAGCTCTAGGCAGCTTCTGTTTTCCACTTTGTACTTAACCATTTTCTATAGCAGCTACTCGCCATTCTACTAACCTCGGGTCTCACTTAGGATATGGATCTATTATCGACAAAGCTCTGGGCTGGGAGGCGAAATCAAGCACCACGTAATGCAATAGACCGAGTCCATTTGTTTACGTACACGTCACAGAGAATTCCTTGATGCCAGCATGTTAGAAAATATCGTAGCTGGAGCAAAGTGGGCAAGAGGCCGCTGGGAAAACACGTTTGCAAGTTTATCCCCGAATAATCTACCACTCGTCAGAGCTTTTCTGCATTGCAAATGGTTCTATTACCAATTAACCCTTTGAGACCCGGTACCGCTGTGTCATTGTACTCCATTCTTCATTTCCACTCATCTGTAACTCGAACGCCTTCAGATACGCCCTGATGGCCTCGTTGTCCTTCACAGCAAGAACTTCTTGTACGAGTCGTTCATGAGTCAACTCCCACTCTCGACACAAAGCATATAAGATACGCCTTGAGGACTCGTAAGAGATTTCGGCCGCATCGCTAAGCGTACTGACCGCCGAACAGAGGAAACCGCCTTCGTGCCCGTTTTTGCTGGCGAGAAGCTCCTTTTCGAAGCTATAAATATCGTTCATCACAGAAAGCTGCTTTCCGAAGTTGCGCTCGACCGGGTTCACCAGAGCTAGGTCTTCGGGAGACAGGTGGAGCGCCATCGAAAATCGCATGAGAGCACTTAAAAACCTGCGCGAGCAATCAGCTACTAGTTGAGTAGGATGAGAAGATGAAGGCAACTGACGGTGTCCCCACATCTACCACGCGGTACTCGAGGTACTCTTTTAGTTCCATCCGCTTCAACCGGGTAGGGTGAGTCTGGGCTCTCATAAATTCGAAGGTGGGTTCGAGTAATTCATCGGCCGATTCGCGATCTTGCGCTCTCATACTCTCCCACAGGTCCCACATCATATATTCGACAGGAATGTTGCGATCCGGGCTCACATCACCACGAGACATAGCCATGAGCCTCTCGTTGTAGGCTCTGCCGTCCTCGAGGGACATGTCTTCAAGGAGATCTTGGGAATCCAAGAGTCATCAGTCAGCCAGTCGGTCCATAACGCAATCGCCAAGCATTGTATCAGGGAATCTTGGAAAGACGCAACACTCACCATCTACCAAGAACAGAAGCGTCAGCAGCCGGCACACAAAGTGGATTCTATCGTCTAGGGCCCTCGGGAAGGTAAAGCACGTCGCTCGTGGGAATCCCGAGGCAACAAACTTCTTGCGCGCTTTCTCATTCGGGAAAGGCCAATGCTCAAGGAAGTAGCCATTGACTTCGTCGGAAACCTTGCTTTCCCGTGGATGAAGCTCTGCTATCCAGCGAGGACTTGGGCGATGGATGCCGAGGCCGTTAACTGATACTAGGTCACACATTGCGGGAGCCATTGCATGTTAGTTGTTACTGCCTGCGAAAGTCTAGAAGATATGATGTCGGCCAGTATCATGAGCGCCTGGTCAGCGGTCGGACCACCAAGGTTCTTATAGCTGGAAACCACGTATGCTGAACACAATTCATACTGTAAGGAGCTTTGTCTGGAGCCATACTTTCGTTCTTGGGCTTCGTCAAGGATATCTGACCAACATGTCTAACTAGCTGCCAGAAAGGGAATCCTTCATCCGGCCTATAGCACCTTAGGTCAAAATTACAGCATGGGGCTAGCCACGACCCTCCTGGTCGGAGGGGGGACCACCCAGGTTGTGGTCAGAGCAGTTGACACGTTTTCTTAGGACCCTCTAACCAAAAGTATGTCAATTCCTTTAATCACGACATGCCACCCTGCTGCAGATCACTCGGATACGACATCGGCTGCTACCATGCTCCTAAAGGTTACCGAGCCGGGTACGCGTAGAAGTAGCGTTCCCGAAGAAGGCTGCGAATTCTTTTAGCGCTGGCAAATTCCGGATGGTTTGCGGTTTTCCATAACGTGTCAAGATCAAGATCCTCTGTTGGTCTGTCTGGCCATACGCTGTCAAGGATGACTGGCTAGCTCGCGAAGCTTTTCCTGATAAGAACCGGGCTTGTCTCTTACGACAAGGGTTTATCGTAGGGATCACTTCGACAAAACCCAAAGATTATGAATAGGTACACACAGGGGCAAATTTATGCGCGTTTTCAATGAATTAAATAGAAATTCTTAGTCTGCTTTAAACATATTATTCGTTAAACACTTTTAACCTGATGGACCTAATTGACCTAATCGTCGACCTGGCTAACCTAACCTAGCTGATCTGTGACTTTACTGACTTGACTTCACTGACTAACCTGACTAACCTGACCTGTCCTAACCGATTTGGTTAACCATCGACCTGGTCAACCGTCGATCTAGCTAAATTTATTAATTTGGGTTATTTAAAAGCTTTTATAACTTTCTGAAACGTCGAAATTACTTACTATAGCGTTAATTCTGTGTATATACACCCTAGATTTATTGCTTAGTTACATACAGTACCTATCATAATTATACAGTCGAGTGGCCCTATTAAAATTTGGGTTTTGTCGCGGTGGTCCCTGTGACGTACCATACAAGATGTATCTGGACGGGCTCCGTTCGCAGAAACGTTAATTTCACCCGGTCAAGCCTCTCCCGGAGCCCACAAACGGCTATTATGAAACCTTGAGTAGTGTTGAGCTAGTACTAAGTAAGTATAGTGCTTCCGTTCTCAACGTCTGTAATTTCAATACTGCTGGGGTAGGTCCCAAGAACTAGTTAAGCATTTTTATCCCTGCGAAGAGAATATCAAAATACTCCGTCCTTCGAATGGCATACATGACTTGTTTGAAAGCGTCCAGGATGATCTTTTATCATCTTACAAATACCTAATTTAAGGTGTTATGAGTTATTGAGAGTGACACTATCACATCTTTTTCTTGCCCGCCACCTCGAAGGGCCAAAATAGGGGTAACTAGGTAGAAGGCCCACACCCTTGTGGATTACCCTGCTTTTATGGTCCCCAAACCTCTCGGTTGGGTACTCGGCGTGCACGTGTCATGCAGCCCCGGGCCGCTGCTATCAAACGGGCATTTGACTTGGGTATCTTTTGGCTGGGGCATGGTTTGCGCACTCGACCCCTTTGTTTCTTGTGGGAAGGGCCCAGTATTTATGCGCCTCGTAGGCTGAGTATCACCGACTGCTTCTTCTATTCTTTATCTGACTGCTAACAGTTGGTTGATAATCCAGGTAAGTACATACGTAATCTCTCTGAAACCGGCCTCGAAAGTTAAAAGACCCCGCCCACAATAACACAAAGGGGTCGGTTATATCCGTAAGCTTCAGGAATTACTATCGCACACTCAGGTCGCAGGGGTATTTTCAGTTAGTTACCTCCACCTGCCCACTATTTCCCAAATACGGTTACCATGTAACTCCTCGTACAATATGTATGGGAAATAACATCAGGGCAACATCATCAACAGCATTTATCGTAAGCTTAAGCATCTTACGATTTGATGGTAGGTAACGCGATTTTAACGCAGTTGAAGCTATTTCCCAACAGATATTAAGGCCAAGCTTAAATATGTCAAGAAACAGCGCCTTCTGCTTTGCTCGCCGCTGTTTGAAGCTGGCGAACGCATTTAAGAAGTGGGATAGAATAAAGCACTATGTTGGAGGGTAAGAAACAGAAAATGAACAGATAGATGTATTTTTATATTCAAAATATATGGGAGTATACATACTAGCTGTTTAGGGCAGCTTGCGGGGTGGGTAAAGGTAACTAACTGAAAATACCCCTGCGACCTGTGATTACCTACAGACCGCTATCCAGCGACGCAAAAACACGATACGTAGTAAGAGGCCGAGATAAAACTACCGTGTCAAGTACCCATGGGGCGCGCTAGACTCCACACCATACTAATTTAGGCGTAAGCTGTCTGCCACAAGTACCGTGTTGGAGATCCTTCGTCGTCATTGCCGAAGGTAGGATACTTACTATATATCAATTTATTTACTCTCTATACTAAGGAGACACATAACCCAGGAACATTCGATTTATATCTCGGTTAACATTATCGCATACTGATAAAGTTCCACTCCACGCGGGGTAACCCCGTTCAAAGGGAGCAATCAGCGGATGCCGCCGCCAAACTACAACGCGAGTCATAGATAACGTATCTTCACACCATCCCCATGTCGCGCAGCTAGCCTATCTGCTTAGGGGCGACAAGACGGTAGTCGCAACAATTTTTTAGTGGGCTCTTAGCCTAAAACGGAAGTAAGCCCACTAAGAGTCCATTAAAGCCCCATTTAAGTTGCGTTACAAGTTCCAGGGGTATTTGAGTTAGTTACCTCCCTGCTCCATAAGATTCCCTGAACTGCCAGTATGTATACTCCCATACATTTTGCATGCAAAAATACGTCTATCAGTTTCTCTACTGTTTCCCATCGCTTTCGTAGCAGCGCTTTATACTATCCCATTATGACAGCGCCAGCGTTAGTTTTGACATATTTAAGGTGAGCTTTAATAACATTGAGGAAACGTGTAAATGGCTTCAACTGCGGTAAATCGCCTTATCAAAAATAGTAAGGTGGTGAAGCTTACGATAATCGTAGTTGTTGATGATGTTGCCTAGATGTTATTTCCCATACAAATTGTATGAGCAGCTATATCCTAGCCGTATTGAGAAATAGTGGGCGAGTGGTGTCAGATAATTAGCGTAATAAGTGCGTACTTATCAATACAGTCTTTTGGTGCAGTGGCTACGCAACAATTAAGAGTCTCAGACACGCTCCACTAAGTGAAGTTCTACCGTCGCAGCTAATTAGCGCGCATGCAAATGCGGCCCTGCACCTGACCACTTACTCAAAAGCTTCAAGTTCGATCTTAACATAGAAGAACTGGCTATGGATAATGGCTTAAATGCAGCTGTACATGGTACTATGAGAGGAATACTAGTTACTACTTGATTGCTAGCAACTGAGGGGGTGTGTTAGATAAGTAGCGCAATAAGTGCGCACTTATTAATACAGTCTTTTAGTGTAATGGCTACGCAACAAGTAGAGGTAACTAATTGAAATTATCTCTGTAACTTGTACTTTATAAAAATATAAGTACGAAGGTGCTTTAAGTGTTAACGTTAAATTCTTATTAATTTTATCTATGATGTTTTAAGGAAGTCCGTTTTAAGGTATTAATTAGGCTTGTCTTATCGCAGTACGTAGTAAATAAGGCTTTAAATTGCAAGTACTGTAAATAGACAGCTCGCTAGGGTGCACTATAAACATCACTAGGATAAAACCTAAATTTTTAATAAGGCTACTTTACTGTATATATATTATAAATGCTAAATGTAATTAAACTACTAGCTTAGCATGTATATAAATTTTTTAATAGCGTTTACTTTAATAGCTTTTTTTTATAAATAATTTTAAATAGGTACGTTTATCTTATATTTAATTATATAATATATTTTAATACAAGGTTAATATAAGTTAAAGCTTTATTTTTCAGGCTCAGCTAAATACATAGAAAATCATTCCACGATATAATTTCTACGATAGATACTATACCCAGTATCTTCGAACAGGATAACTAATTAATAGTTTTCACAGTTAGGATAGATTGCATATCTTAGTCCCATAGAGCCTCACTTTGAAGCCGACTGCTGGGCCCCTATAAGTTACCTCAGCTAGCTCAGGCCTCCCTGGCTCGTTCTCCATTTTCTTCGAAGTCACTCAAGTACCGCTCCATAACGCTAAAAATCAACCAATCAAACCCCAAATCCCCGTAACGAGCCAGCAAGGCCTGAGTTGTAATTGTACGAAAAAGGGGTTCGTTCTGTAAATTTTATTATTAAAAAAAACGGAAATCTGTAATAACTTAATAATAAAACGTTTTTTATAAATATATATATATTTATACGATTCCCTTAATTATGGCTTATTATTAATACCATTTTAGTCTTAATTAAAACTCGTTTATTACTTTTAAATATTAACGTATCCATTAATTATACCCCGAATACGTCGCGTCATTTTCGTCCTTTTTATAATATAATAAAACCGAATTTTCCTAATTCTACTACGCGAACCTAATAAAACAAAATATACGCAAACGTACGTTAGTATTTTAGTAATAACGACGGGTGGATATAAGATTCGAAAGCTCTATCCGTAGTTGGGTTTTTTATGATAATGGTAGCCGAGCTTATAATTCGACCGTCCGTATTAACCGATTAATTAATATATTAAAAAAAAACCGAATACGCAATAAATTATTAACTTATAAAAGTTAACAAAAGTTCATTTTTTTTATTAATCAGGATCCTATTATTAGTAAATATTATAATACGTTATACGGAAAGCTTATAACTTTTATAAAAGGGCTTATATTCCGCCGCCTGTTAAAGGATTTATTACTTAATATTAAAATGATCCATATTTTCTTAAACGAAGGTTAACAATTTATAAATATCCTAACTTTTAATTAGTTTAAGCTTTTAAATTAGATAATTATAATTTTTTTTTAAAAATGGTATTTATATAACGTAAAACGGAAAACGAAGTAGTTTCGTAATAACAACGATCCGGACGTTCTTATATATCCTTTCCTTATAATCTTAGTTATTATAGTTAAAATCGTTTCTAAAATCAACGGTAGTTATTTACCTTATTTACTAAGTAGATTTTTTATTAACCTTGGGTTTATTACGAAATAAAATCGATATATTAAAAGGGTTAGGTATTTACGAAAGTTATTTTATTTTAAATAAAAACGTTACCCGATTATTAAAGATAGCAAAAATAACTACGTTATTTCTTTTATAATAATACCGTTTTAATTAAAATAAGCTAAGTTTTATAATTAAGTACGATAGGAAAATATTATATATTAATACGATAACTTTAATATTTAAAATTATGTTCGTAATATAACGTTTTAATACGGTTCCGTTATACGAAACCTTACTACCGCCCTTACCCGTTATTACAACCGTATCCTTAAAAAAGGATTAAAGTAATTTATGTTCCGTTTTAATTAATATTATAAAATAAAATAGTTTTACGAAACGCTGCAATAATATTTAATATTATTAAATACTTCTTGTTAATTCGTAATTAACATTATCTGAAATTTATTCCTTATTTTTGTTAATACGCTTTATAAGCAAAATAAGCAAAAATTCTTAAGTTTTCTTAAATTAAAACGTTTACCGTATAATAAACGCCGTTCGATTTTATTAGGTATAGTTAACTAAAATAAAGGCATTATCGATGGTACTTATAACGTTTATCGAATTTTTTTTAAAAGTATACGGTTTTTAAAAAAAAGAATTCCTATCGGTTTTCGAATCGCTTTTATCTTATCCATAAAAATTAAAAGATAATTAGTTATATCCGGAAGATATAGGCCAATTAAATCGAAATAATCGACCTATATAATAAAAAACGGTAACTTTTTTATTTCTATTTTATTTTATATATAAATAAACTTTTTACTTATATTTATACGTATTTATTAATTTAATAATATCGAAAAAATGTATATAACGTAAGTAACTTTAAAAATAAATCCTTAATTTTTAAATAAGATAATGTAATTATATTAAAAATCGCCGAAGTTTTACTTATTCGAGCTTTTTATCTTTTACGTATATAATGTTCGTATATTTACGTTATTTTTATAAAAGTTACGCGATTAATACGGATTATTCGTAGAAAAGAATATCTGACGTATACGGAATTATTAAAAATAAATTGATCAAAAATCTTTCTTCGAAAGCTTAGCTTACCGAGTTTATTAAATATATATATTCCCGGTTAACCGTTATTAAGTTCGAAATTATCGCGTATAATATGGTTTCGAAATATTTTAATCGCGTTAAATAAATAAAAGAAGTATCGTAAGGTTTTAATTAAAATGCGTTAATAAATAAAAGTTTATTTAACGAAATTCTTTTATCGTTATTTATTACTAATACGTTATTTAGTAACATAAATAATTTAAGGGATATTTCGTAAATATTTTATTTTTTTAATTCGAAAATATAACTTACGCGTATTACTTTTTAAATAACGTAATCTTAATTAAGATGTCTTAAAGAAAATCCTTTTATCGGTTAATTATAAGGCCGTTATATTTTAATACGAATAATATTTTATAAGGTAACGACTTTTTCGACCCGACTGTTAATAATAACTAATTATTAAACGATATAATTTTTATCGATAAAAAAATCCGAAATTATTACCGCTTTTTTAAAAAAAAAAAGCTTAGGTTTATTTATACCTTTCGTATATTATATGCTATGGCGATATTAATTATATTAAACGACTAATATTAATATTATTCGTTCTATTTTATAACGCCGGTTAAAATAATTACGGTAAAAAAATATTTTATTTCGATTAAATATTACGTTTTATAATATCAAATCGTGTATTTAAGGATTCGATTTTAATATTAAATCTGGTTTATATAAAATCTAAAAAAAAAAGAATTTAAATTTTTTTTTTGAAAGTATTTAATTAAAAGAGCGAATATTATAACTTGTGGCTTGCTGGCGAACTTCGCCGATCGAGAAATAATATATGTAACGTTAATATTAGGGGTTTTTTTTGGAGATTTGTTTTTAATTAGGTACCGTATTTTCCTTTAGTACGAATTTTATACGCGTTATTCTTTTTTGCGAGATAGACGTTATATTATTCAAGATTTTCGTACGAAAATCCTTAAACGCTTACATTTTTTACTTCGTAATTTTTAGCTTATTAAAAATATCCATTTCGGGTTAAAAGAGATGGTTAAAAATCCGAAAATATTTTAACCGCGGGGTGGAAAGTTATAAAAGTTAAGTTTATTAACTTTAACGATATCGTATTTATTATTAATAACGAAGGTAAGTTTAATTAGTTAAACATAACAAAAAATAAAAATTAATTTATAAATAACTTTAACATAATTACTTATGTAACTTTTAATATCGAGTTTATTAAAAATAATTTAATTTCGAATGACCGTAATATTTTATATATGGAAAGAGATTATAATCTTATAATAGAAATTATAAATAACTTAGTAAATAGTCCTAATTAGGATTATCCGTCGTTTTTTACGTTATCGTCAGATAAATGAAATAAGGATTTAACTTTAATATTAATATAACTTATTATTTCGTATAATCCTAATTAAGGCCCTTTAATTTAAAGGTTTTATTTATGGTAATATTATATAAGTTTTTCGTATTAAAACAAATTAACGTATTAATAATATCGTATTACTTATAGTTAAATATATCGCATAGCTTTATATTAACCTATATACTTCGTATATAATTAACCTATTAGTTAACGTTTTTGCGTATTTTTTTATAATTTTTGCTTTTATTTTTACCCTTTTTCGAATATTATTATAATTTATGCATTAATAACCTTATTTATATTAATAGGACCTAAGATTATTTTCGTCCCAGGCGTTATATTCGGGTTTAAGTCTTTTTAGAAATTTTTATTCGGGTTATATAATAATGCCTTATATTTTAGGACCGCGTGTGAATTTTTTTTTGCCGCGTTTTTATACGCAGTTTGCATATTTGTTACCCGTATAACCCCGTAAATTATAATATCCATAAAACGGCCATATAATATGTACCTTTTAGTTAATCGATCCGGTTTATAAAGTTATAAACCTTTTTTCGTATTATTTATAACATATTCGGTTTATATAATTTTTTTGATTAAATTATAAAAGCCGTAATTAATCGATTATCTTTAATTAAATTTATAATTTAATAATTTATGGGACTCGTATAATCCGTGATAACGTAAATTTTATTTTATCGGGCGTTATTTTTTAAAATATTTTAAACGGTAATATTAATATTTAACGTTTATGTAAATGTTAAACCTTATAAAGATAAGAAGTCTTATTTATAATATAGGTTTTTCGCGATATTACCGAATTTAAAGATTATTATTAATCGTAAGATTTATTTAATTAATATGCGGTTAACTTAATATTAAAATGTAAAATATTTATAATTTTTCAGTTTTCCCTTATATTAATATAATCTTATAGCATAAATTTAATATTTGAAATCGGTTACGTATAATAGGTACTTTTTATAAAGTACGTCTTAAAGTTTAAAACGGTCGAATATTATTTAATTAATACGAAAGTGCTTTAATTAAAACGAGGCCGTAGGTTATATTATATTACGGGTTATTTTAGTAATAATTTTAGCTATTTATTAGTTTGGGATTTTGTTACTCGTTTTTAAGGTTATTTTTTGGTAATATTATTAACGAATTTAATATACTTAATAAAAAGTTTAAAGTTTGCCGGGTATATTTAAGGTATATTATCGTTACGATTTTTAAAAAAAGCCTTTAATATCTTATTAAGGTCGTTTATATCTTGTAATATTATAAAAGGTATAAAAGTATATTTTATGATAAATATTTTAAATATTAAATAATATAAATAAGTTAATTTTATTTATTATAATATAGAAGAATATAAAAGGGTATATAAAATAAAAGTAAGTTATATTAAAGTAAGTAATATTAAGTATATATTAAGTAATTATAACAATTATATTCGATATGTATTTAAATAAAAGAACTTTATAAATTATCTTAAATAATTTATAATAAAGGAAAAGTTTCGTATAATTTATATATATTTATTAGTTTCTTTTTTATATGTTATTATTTCGTTATAAAAAAGAATAACGTTAATTTTTAAGTTAATATTTAATAACTTATATAAACTTAATTACTTATATATTTATAACTATATAATCTTAAATTTCGTATATATATTAATCCTGATTATATATATTACTTGCGGATTTCTTTATAACTTATAAATTATTTATATACTTTCTTTATATATTATAAAACGTTATATATTTTTTTAAATACTAACAATTCCTTCCGAATATCATGTAGCATATAAACTTTATCCGTTTATTATATTTCATATCTTAAATTTTTATTTACCGTTTTTATTATTTAAAATTATTACCAGTAAGCTTATTATATCTCTAGATTTATTATTTATAAATATTCTTATTATAATACTTAATATCATATAGCTACTATATGTAAGGATATAATAATAAGAGTAAGGTGGTGGCTGAACAGTAGCAGACCATTCCAAGAAGTAGGTGTATTAGTAGACTTCTATCTGGGTTGTGTGTGTATTATTCAGATATAGGGTTTTGTACGTGTCTGGTGTGCATGTAGGTCGGCGACTAGTCGCCGAAATTCTGCCGTATTTTCTTGTTTCCTTATATTGTTCCCTTTCCCTTTAGCTGCTGGTCCTTAACAACTGCCGATAGCTGTATATCCGATGTTTTAATTAGCTTAGTTCCAGTAATAAGGCATATATACCTTAATAGGGCTTGGTTAACCTATACGTTTCGTTATTCCGGCGTCGTATATATAAAGCCGGTTACCGAACGTTTTCCGATTAAACTATTAGCTAATTTTTATATTAATAATTTTTTTCTTTTATCTTTTTTTTTATAAGTATTTTATCTTTATGATTTTTATTTACGTTTACCGTTTTTTTTAAATAATTAGCTTTATTTTCTCATTTTTAGTTTTTTATTTCCAAATATTTCCTTACCTTTTTCCGATCGTTTATTATAATTATGTTTTCCCGTAAAGATTTTTTTGATAAATATAAGTTTTTTCCCGCCCTAAATTATACCGACCATATCCGAAACGTTAAAAATAACTTGATTACCTTCGGCGAGCCCTATTAACATTACGTCGGCTTATTTTATTTTAATTTTAACATAATTTGTGTCGTCGACCCTTCGCAAACAGGTACCGAAAATTATACGTATTATATTTAAAATAAAATAAAATGTTTTTGCATACGTTATCTTATTTTTGTTATTAATCGTTTATTAATTGCCGAACAAATTCCAACCGGTTTCCGAAATATTACTTAAGCGATTTTTTTTTTATCGTTATAAAGCCGTATAAATAAAAATCGAATTTATAGGTATAATCGAATTGCCTTTTAATAAATTATTGGAATTCGGTTGGTACGTTATATTACTTAAAAACCCTTACTTTATTTTCCGTAAGACTTATGTTAAAAAAGATTACGTAATCTTTAAGGTTAAGAATACCAAACGCGCGGTAATTATAACTTTAAAAACGTAATTTTTATGCGGTTTTAAATTCCTCCGTTTCGAATATTAGTTAATAAGTTATTTACCCGATATTAACCCTTTTTTAACCTTTTTCTTTTATTAACGTATTTTTTTTAAAAAAAAAAAGATAAAAATACGTTTATAAATATCGAGGAGGTTTGTTGCCGAATAGTCGCCGCTTTACCGCCGTACGAACGGGGCGGTAACGTTTATATTACCCTTAACGTTATTTTTAAAACCTTAGGAAAAAACGCCCATCGCCGACCGCTCGGCGTCGGTATGGAAAAAAACTGGGCTACCTTATTCCGTTATAACCGCCTTACCCCGGAAACTAAAAACCATATAAAGCTGGTTTAGTAAGCGCTTAATAATAACGGTATAGCCCCGGCCAACCTTATTTCTCGTAATATATAAGGTACGCCGAAAGGTCGCCGACAGCGCGCCGTTCCTTTTCGTAAGCGAATTTAATAGGCTTTATCCGGTCCCGCTTTTTCTTCTAGTTCGTTTTCGGAAGCCGTCGGCGGTAGTTCGCCGTAAGACTTACCTTCTGGTTCTCCCGCGGCTTCGCCTATAGCCTCGCCAGCTTTACAAACTCCGCCGGCTTAAACCGGTTTAAATCCTTTTACGTTTTTCGACGATTAATCGCCGGGCATTTACTTATAGTTTATTAATAAAACGTAAGGTATTAATTTTAAAATAATAAATTCGATTTCCGTTAAAAATATTCGATATTATTATCGTCCGGTCGGCGAGTTATTCCTTATATTTAAATCTTTATAACGTTAATAATTATTATGGTTAATTTTACGTTTACGTTCGGCGTTTTATCGGTATATTATCGCCGTTCGATTTTATTTTAAATATAATTTAATTAATTTATTTTATAAATATTTAAATAATTTCCGATTAATTTACGATAAATCGTAATTATTAAAATATTTAAAATGTTTTTTCGTATTCGTTTTGTTTTTTATAAATACGTTTTAATTTCTTTTCGTATTTAACGAATATTCGTTAAACGTTTATTAAATATTTCTTTAATTCCCAGATATTATATTTAATTAGTTCCCTTTTTTATTTAACAAAAAATTCCGTTTCGCCGCGATCGTTTTTATACCGGACGATCTTTTTTATAACTTATTCCAGCTATTCGTTTTTTAAATTCAAAAATAATATATAATCGGCGACCTTTTTCTAATTATATTATTATTTTAAGGAAGATACCGGAAATACGTTATATAACTTTTAATATTTTATAAGTAAGTAAATTTTATAAGCTTATAATTTTATTCGTTTAACGATTTTTACCTTTATATACGTCGGCGTTAATTTAAAAAAATTTTTAAACTTAAAGTTTTTTATAAATAGCTTTATAATTTAACCCTTTTTAAAAATTATTAATAAATACTTTTAATCGTAATATTTTTTTTAGCTGGTTATTATCTTTTTTTAATATTTGTATATCTTTCGGCGAATTTACATTATACGCTTAAATCGTTCGTATACTTTTTGGACCTTAGCTTGGAACCTTTCGGATATTTATTTTATTATACGGAAATGGTAACCGTATAGGACTTTAAATAACAAATATCCGGTAAATTTATTCCGATAATTATTATAAGCGAACTCGGCCTTATGTAATAACCGGGCCTAATTAATTTGGTTTTTGTTATAATAATTCCGGAAATATTTTTCCAGCGTTTAATTTATACGTTCCGTTTACCCGTTAATTTAAGGATAATAAGCAGTAGATAGTTAACGTTCGGTTTCCTTTACTTTATAAAGCTTAGCATAAAATTAATTAATAAATAACTTATTTCGGTCGTTAATAATTTTCGACGGAAAGCTAAAACGATATTTTACCTTTTTATATAAAATGTTAACTAGTTTTACGGTTATTAACGTTTTAACCGTAAATAAAAATAAGGTTAATTTTGTAAATCGGTTGACGATTATTAGGATAATATTATACGGACGGTTATTATTTTTTAAATTAAAAGGTAACTTTATAATAAAATCTATACTTAATTTTTAAAACGGTTATTTCGATAAAGATAATAATTATAACGCCTTATAAGGTTTATACCTATATTTTTACGTATTTTAATATATAAGGTAACGTTTAACGTACTTTTTAACGTTATTTGTTATATTTTCCTAATAAAATTTACGACCGATTAATTCGATAATTTTTCGGCCTTTTATATACCTTATTTACGGGTTATTATAATGCTGGCTAATTAATTATTAACGTAACGTATATTACGACGGAATAATAAACTTATCCCGATAAAATAAAACGTTATTTAGGTTTATATAATAACTTCCTTTTATTCTGGCATTTTTTTAAATTAACGTTATAAATCTTTAAATATTTAGATCTTTAATTTGTAATCTACGGATTTTATCGTAAAACTATTACGAAATCTTTAAAGTAAATACCGTTTCGTTTAAAATTAGCTTTTTTGTTATTAAACGTAAAACGTATTATTCCAGCGTAATAACTTTAACGTTTTCGTTTTTTAACTTTGCCGATAGTTCGGAATCAGGACGGCATTTCTTTATTACGTCGGGCCTTAACTTTTTTAACGCAACCTTGATAACGGCCGTTGCTTAGGCTTTTTTTACCGTACGTATTTTGTATAAGGGATACCGGCATACGACCTCCCTTTTTTAATTCTTTAGAAAATAATTTATAATCGTATAATAAAAATCCCGCATTATCTTAACGCGGATTTCGGTTACCTAAACCTTTTTAATTTTATATTCGTTAAAAAATTCGGCCGTTAAAACGTTTTACGCGGCTTTAGCGAATTATTATATCCGATTATACCTTTTAATAATACGTAATAAAATCGTTATTAAGTATTTAATTTCCTTGGGTAATTTGCTAATTAATCGGAACTTTTTTATAAGCGTAGGAATTACGTCGTTATAATTGATTAACGTAAACATATAATCTAGCTAACGATTTAATCCATTAACCGGATTAATCTTTCCCAAACGGTATTATATTTCGAAATTAAATTAGGCTAATCGGTATACCTACCGGGTAAACTTTCCCCGAACGTTTCGCGCCGGCGTAACAATTACCCTTTTTAATGGTTAATAGTCCGTAAGGATTAAGAACTTTTATTTTACGCCTTTTAAATATTAACGCCAATATTTTAAGCTTTTTATAATAATAAGTAATTTTTATTGGCTTATTTTTTACCTGGTTTCCGTATCCGATAATTTCCGTAATTAAAAGGTAACCGGGTATTAATTTGGTCCATAAAGCTAAAACAGGATATTAGATATGGCCTTAACGGATACGTCGGTTTCTATATAGGTAAGCTTAATAAGATCTTAATATTAGAAAATGGTTGCATTTTAAAAGACGACTTTTAGCCTTTTAAATACTTTTATTGCCTTATCGGGCTATTTAAAATCTTTCTTTTAGGATATCCCTTTTAATAAGTTGGTAATAAGGGCGGTAATTTTCGAATAATAAGCGATAAATTTCCTATAAAAATTGGTAAAACCTAGGAATACTTAGATATCGTATACCGACTTAAGGTATTCCTATTCCTAAATCGCGGCAACCCGTCGGCGGTCCATCTATACCCTTTCGGTATTAACGATAAATTTTAAAAACAAGATCTTGCTTTAAAAGAATTTATATTTCGATAACTTACTAAATAATTAATATTTTCTTAACTTTTCGTAAATTAATTGGAAATATTTCGCATACTTTTTTTTATTATCCGAAAAGATTATAATATTATTTAGGTAAACGATATAAATCCGGTCGATATAACTAATTAAAGCCTTATGCATATAGGCTTAAAAAGTGGCAAAAACGTTAATAAACCCGAAAGGTATTACCGTATATTCGAATTACCCGTACCTCGTTCGGAAGGCGGTTTTTTATTTGTCGTTTTTTTTAATCCGAATGCGATAATACGTATTCCGTAGGTTTAATTTTAAATAAATTTTAATAAATTTTAACCGGTTTATAATTTCGGAAATTAATGGTAAAAAGTACCGGTTCCTTATTATAACCTTATTTAACACCTTATAATCGATATATAACCGTAAGGTACCGTTTTTTTTAAGTACGAATAAAATAAAGGCGGTAATTTCCGATTTCGACTTTTTAATTTTTCCGTTTCTTAAATATTCGCGAATATATTTTTCGAATTTTCGCCGTTAAGGTTCCGAAATTAGGTAAATCGGATTTATAAGCGGTAACTTACCTGGTATAAAATCGATTACATATTTAGTTTTTGGAAAAAAAAAAATTACCTTCGCCTTTTTTTCGAAATATATATTTCGAAAATCTTTTAAATATTTAAGTAATTATACGATTTTAGGTACGTTTTTTTTTACCGAATTCGGAAATGTTACTATTATTTTCGAATCTTACGAAGTTAACGATATAAACCAACTCCCCGGTAAACGTTAAATTAATAATTTTTTTACTATCGATTTTTTTTAAATTCCTATAAATTTACTTATATTATACCGTATTTAATAACATATTTAACTTTTTTATCTTTAATTAAGATAAAAGCAGATCGGATGCCAACCGGTTACGCCTAATTATAAAATAAACTTAACGAAATCGCTGGATATCCTAATACTTATTTGTTATCTTAGTTTTAATTTCGAAAACCTTATAACATTTAATAAGGGCCCCGTTTACCCCGATTAACGTCGATATCTTAACGGCGACGGGACGGAATTTATGCTTCTTAATAAAACATTTATTATACGTATTTATTTTTACCTCCGTATTTAAATTCATTTATACGGTAATTATACGCTTACCACCTTTTTTAAGGATAATAACCTAACTTTTTAACGGCGGCCCGGTACCGATTATCCGGCGTTATTTAACCGAAATAAATTAAACGTACGCCTTTATTCCGGCATTATTTTTTTCGATTCGTTTAAATTATTAAAAATAATAAGGTTTTATATAACAGCTAGTTATTAACGTTCCGTCGCCTTATTTTCGCCTTTAGGTTAAAACGGGAAGTTATCTTTACGTTCCGCCTTATACTGTCATTTCGAATCAGAGTGTCGGGGCCCCACTTAGCATCTGAATCACACACCTTTTTTTGTATGGCCCCCTTCATAACGCGTGTAGTCCTTCGACAGCAACACAATAATAATAATAACAGCAACTGAAGCCTTCCGCATGGATAATTCTTTCGATCCACGATATTTCAAAGTGGTGAAAACGTTTATTATTATTAATCCTAAAGCAAAATACGGAAAACGCCTTACTGCGTTGCAAAAATATAACCTGTTAGCTTTAATTTCCGAAAGCGATCATACTAACGAAAAACTTTCGACCTTATTCGATGTTAATATACGTACGATCAAACGATATCGCGCCTAATATAAGGCAACTAGGCGATTCCTTATTAGCGGAATGGATTATTACCATAAGGGAACCTTAAGGTTGTTCCCTTAAGCGTTTAACGTACGTATTATATACTGTTGCGCGTTCTTCCATTATACGTTATTCCGTTACGCGTTACCTTAATTAACTAACGTTAGTTATATAAAAACTGTTAAAGGAATTAACCTATAAACCCGACCTGTATCTCGACGAAATATAATAGTTTCTTGCCGATTATTACGATATATACGTAGCCATTTCCACGATTTCGGAATACCTGAAAGCCGTCGACTGGGGCAATAAAAAGCTAAAAATTAAAGCTGCGTAGGCGGATTCGGGGTAACGGACGTAATATCTCCATGCCGTTATTAAATATACTTTTGATATGTTTGTTTTCATGGACGAATCGGGTATTGATAAGCGTAATATTAACCGTCGTTACGGTTAGGTACCTAAAAACTTTACTTCTTTCGTACGGTAGGTTTTAAAGCGAAGCCGTCGTTTTAATATACTGCCGGCGATCACTATTAACGGGCTGTTAGATACTTTTATATATTAAGGGTTTACTAACCGTAAGGGTTTTACTTTATGGTTAAAAGAAAGGGTGTTGCCGTTAATAAACCCGTTCCCTGGATTACGTTTTGTATTTATGATAAATAACGCTAGTTTCTATTATTCGGACGAGATATATACGATATACGAGGAAGCTGGAATGAAATTATAATATCTTTTTTTATATTTACCTAACTTTAACCCTATTAAAACGTTTTTCGGTAACCTTAAGGTTTATATCTGTCGTTACGTTAGATATATATTTAACGATTTTCCTAACGACGAATAATTCGGGTTATTCTTTATAAATTATTACGAAAGGGTTAGGTAACGGACGTAAGCAATTAAAGGCCATTTTAAAACCGCGCGGGCAGGCTGGGATTTAATCGATTAATATATATATATAGTAAGAAAGTAACGTATTAAATTATTATTAAAGTCTTTCCCATATTAAATATCCGTATCTTTTTAAGTTTTTTTTTCTTTAGGTGGTATTATTTTAAGGTATTAATTATGCCGTTCGTCGTATTTTTCCTTATCTTAATTACCCGTAATTTTAAGGCGGTAACGACGGCGAGCTTCGGATAACTGCTTTGTTACGTATATAAGCGTTAAAAAAAAGTTAGGGTTCGGAAGAATTTATAAAAAGGTTAAATTATTAATAAAACGTTAATATATAAAAGGTACGGATATTAATATACGTTATAAAATTATTGCTATTTTTTTATTAAATAATAAAATTTTCCAAACCGGGTTATTTTTTTAATATTTTGTTAGTTAGAAAAAATATACCGTTATTTAACGAATAAAAAGGGTCCATGTTAGAAAATATTTTGCTTTTTTATATGCTTTGTTAAAGAAAAATGTTAGCTAAAAATGGGCGTTTTTTTTTATTATATTATATACGTTTTAAAAACCTGGGCTTTTTTGCAGTAAAATTAATAATTTCTTAAATAATAATAATATAACGTAAAAAAACGCCTACCTTTAATTACCATTCCTATAAAATAACGTACTTAATTGCAAATGGGATGGTACTTTAAGGTTTTGGAAAGCGCTTTCGAACTTAAAGGCGTTTTGTATATGCGACTTAACGTATAATTTAAAAGGCTTAAAAACTTTTTATTTAATCCTTTAAAATATAAATCATTCGTTAAAAAGGTGGCGTATCTGTTAGAAAATAATATTGTTATTTTGCAGAACGTTATATAAATGTTTAATCTTTTTTATATTATTATTATAAGTTGTTACGAATTTTTTATATACGTTTTAAAGTAATTTATCGGTATCCGTACCTTCGGGGATAAAAGGCGAAGAATTACGAATAAATAAATCGAAGGAATTATTATACGTTTACGTTAAAGGATATGGCATAAGAGGTAATTATTGTTAATCGTTATATTCGCTTACCGTAACTATCGGATTCGAAAGGCTTTAAAGCGTCCAGGTAGTTAGGTAATTTTGTTATATGATATATCCCGTTGAAGGTTGTTATTTATTAGCCTAAAGTTTATTAGTTACCATATTTAAAAAGCCTTTCCCGAAATAATTATATATAATATTCGTATTATTGTTATTACCGTTATTCCGGCGCTTTAAAGGTTTAGCTTCCGGAGTTCCTAAAGGCTGGCTTGCTTCGCGCCATTTTTTAACGCTTTCGAATTCCGCGTCCGCCGCGTTCCTTTTTTCATAAAGTTCGTTATATAGCCTAATTAAAGGCGTCTTGTATATAACGTCGTGTCGGATAATATCGTTATACCAGCGAACGAACTGTCGAGGTATTATATTATGGTAGCGAATACCGTTTTTAACTTAATATATCTGGGGATTAACGCCTTTATAATTAAGGTAACTTTTGCCTTTTTTACATTCGAGCGTATTTGATAAGGCTTTACGGACCTTAAAGCCCTTATCGAATTCGGCTTACATACCGGAAGCAGGCATAAACGGGTATTTCGTAATAAGCTTTCGATTTGTTATAAGGGTTGCCGGAAAAGGGTCTATAAAAGTTATAGGCGTAAGTTTTCCCGTAACGCTTATAACGCTTATAACGCCACGGTTTCGGGAAGTTTTAATAAATAAATCATTTTTAACGCGGGCTAACCGTTATAAAGTATTATTATTACGAAGCGACGAACGTTAACGTTATGTAAGGAAGTTTCTTCGGCTTATTACGTTATTAAAAGGTTTAAGGGTAAGGTCGGGTTAATATTGGGATTCCTTTAATCGAAAGTTAAAGTTATATATAAAATCCAAAAAAACGTTTTTTTTGTTACGTTTCGAAATATTACCAATAACGTTAATAAGTTTATTAACTTCGAAGGTACCGTATAATAACGTCTTAAAAGGTTATAATATAACTTCGTAATTAAGTTTACGGCGTTATATAAACTTCCCAACTTAAACGAACGTACGCCGAAAGCTATATTCGTATTTGCTTAACAGTTTTTCGTTAATATAATTAATAACGTATTAATTAATAAGATTAAGCAAATTATCCTTAAATATCCTGGTATAATAATTATTAATATATATTTTAAGGTTTTACGAATTAATAATTTAAATAACGTTCCGTATTTTATTAAGTTATTCCTTTAGGGGTTTGCCGTTAATAATAACCTTAATAATATTAAAAAATTACGTACGTATATTTAAGGGTTTCGGCTTAAACGCTTTAATCGAAATATCTTTATTTAACGCGACGTCGTTTTCGGAAAGGGCAGCTTTAAAGGGCTCGTTTCGGAGGACTTTATTTTCGAAGGGCTTATTTCGGAAAGTTTTATTTTCGGAAGGTTTATTTTAAAAGGCTTTATTTTCGGAAGGCTCGTTATCCGTAACTTTAAGGGCGTTTCCCGTATCCCCTTCTATATTTGTAACAACCTTAATTTTGGATTTTTTAAGGTCTTCAGCTTCGGGAACAACTATCTGCTATTTACCCTTCCTCTTGTTTTTCGGAACGGTTTTCGCGGCAGCTAATCGCTTACTAACAGCTGCTTTGTAGGTGTTATTATCCCGGGTGTTAAAGGAAGTAACTCGGCGTTTCTCGACAGCGTTAGCCACCTTCGCAGACGGCTTACGAGTCCTTTTCGGAGCCATCGTAAGGCCAGCCTGGGGAGATATTTCGAAGTGTTCGTTCGCAATCTCGTCGATTCGAATCAACCTTGAAGAAAAACGCGTACGACCAGGTAACTTAAAAGGGATTCGGCTAAGTTGGCCAGGTTTTCGCAGTACGGAACGTAAAGCATAAGTCGAATTAATTAAAGAAGTTATTAATAATAAGTCTGCGCATTAAAAACAATTGCGAGAGCTTCGTTTCTGTTATTATGGCTGTTATTGTATTGTTGTCAAAGGTCTACCTGCGTTATGAAAGAGCGCATACAAAAAAAGGTGTGTGATTCAGATGCTAAGTGGGGCCCCGACACTCTGATTCGAAATGACAGTAATAATAATTAATATACCCCTTTTCCCCGCAATTTTAATAAGTTAAAACGTAATCCTTTCTGAAAAAAGTTGACGATTCCCCGAACCGAGCCGACTTATTACGGTCGGCGTTTATTCGGCGGTACGGGGTTTTTTTTTAAGAAATCCTACCCCTTTTTTTACCCGATCCGGGTATCTTTAGGTATTTTCTTTTTACGGGATTATCATTTTAAAACGCGTTTAAATACGTACGCTTATCTTTATTTTGCTTAACCCGTAATACTTGGCCTTAACGCCAGGCCGCTTATATACGATCGGCCTTTATTATAACATCGAACGGCCGTTTTAGAGAAACTTTTTATTTCAGCATTTTAATCTTTAAAGGTTCCTTTAAGCGGTAATAAAAGTAATACGTTAACCTGGGGTTTTTCTTTTTTAAATCGATGTTAACGCTTTCGACCTTTAATAAATACGTCCTTTAAGTTATAAAAAAGTTTATTAACGACGTATCGCCTTATTTTAACTTTTTAAAGGTATTACGGAACGTCCGATTTGCATATTTAAGGTCCAAATAACCTTTTTTTATAAAAGACCATAAGTTTTCTAAAATAATTTTCTCGGCTGTTTTTTATATATTATTACGGTATGCTTATTATTCCAATTATAAAAAGTTTTTTATTTTGCTTATGGCCTAATATACGTATACCGTATTTATTAACCCGGATCTTTCGATAACGTTAATTTCCGTAATAAATATAATCTAATTTTCTTTTTTTTATATCGAAAACCGTTCGTAAAATATTTATTTCGGGTATTTAAGCGGCTTTGAATATTTCCGTATATGTTATCGGTAATATTAATTTATGATAATTTCGACAAAATAATCGCGTTTTTATCGATTACGTTCCGCCTGGTCGGCGAAAGCTTTCCGCTTTTCCTTAAATCTAACGCGTTTTTGTCGGATTTCGTCGTAAATACGTAAAAATTCGTTATTCGAAATAAGTTAAGCGTTTAAACGCGGTTCCGGTTCGTATTATTCCGGGGTCGGTATTCGGCTACGGTTAATTATGTTTTCCGCGTTTACACCGTCGAACGGTATCTTTCGAATGTCGACCTATATCGCGTTCCGAACGTTTTCCGACTTTACGGCGCTTTGGCTTTTTTCGTCATCTTGCATATAATTAGTTATTACAGGCTGGGTTCTATTACGCGTCGATCTGTTTCTATTAATTATCGCGTTACTCTTAAACGAGATAAAAGAATATAAGGATATAATAATAAAAATAAGGTAATAGCTAAACAATAGCAAACCATTCCAAGAAATAGGTATATTAGCAGATTTTTATCTGGGTTATATATATATTATTCAGACACAGGGTTTTGTACGTATCTGGTGTGCATGTGGGTCGGCGACTAGTCGCCGAAATTCTGCCGTATTTCCCTGTTTCCTTACACTATAATGAAATTACCGCCGTTTAATAAAGCGGAATATAATAACCGCGTTTTAAAATAAAATAATAACTTAATAAAAAATTAAAATATATATAATAATATAAATGCTACCAGGTTAACGTTCGATACGAATTATATTAATTATGGCGCCATTTTTTTTATTTCTTTTATAATTATATATATTATCTATTTAAATCTTATATTAATTAATAAATTATTCTATTATGCTTTTAAACAAACATTCGATAAAGTTATAATACTTTAAGGCCTTAATAAAATAAGGTTTATTAATATAAGCATAAAAGCGTAGTTTACTTACCGGTATATAATCCTTAACGTATATCTTACTTATAATAATATCGGTGTTATATTTAAATAAATATTTAATGGTTTCGATTATATATATATAATTTATAAAATATTAATAAGAAACGTATTTATATATATTAATAATATTTAAAGTCAGTTTCTATTACGGGAAGACGAGATTATAAAATAACATATAACATTTTTTATTTTTTTTGTTATACCAAAATATAGCCGTAAAGTTAACAAATTAAAAATTACGAACTATTAAATAATAACTTTTTGAAATCGTAAAATAAGCATCCTTTATATTATAGATTTAACCATTTTATTTTATTTAACAAAACGTATAATTGGAGCCGTTAATACTTTTCGGAAATTTATAAATAATAATAACTTACATAATATAAATAGTATTAGAAATATGGCAGTTTTATGGTCCTAATTAGAATTATAAAACCGTAAAACCTTTTGCAGTATATATTATGTAAATATGATTTTTATAATATTAAGCGGAAAAAGAATCCGCTTTTATTTATAGATTTATAACGAACAAATTATTATATATAAAGATTAGCTTTATAAGTATCGTGGCATATTCAGTGCTAATGCCAAAACCTTTAGTAATTATCCATTATATCCGATTTTTCGTTTACTTATATAAGATTCCGATAAAAAAAAATCTGAAATCTATCCGCTATCTTAATTACGCCGAAAGAGAAATAGCTTAATATTAAGCAACCGAAACCCCGTACTTTATAAGTTTTATATCTTAAAAAAAAGTTTTAAAAGACGTAGCCGGAAATACCAGTAAACCTTAACTTAAGGTACTTATTAAGGTACCTATTAATAAACGATTTGTTTAAGATTTCTATAAAATTATTTATTCCGATAAACTTATTATTACTAAAACCCTTATTAAAATGGCGACAAAATATATAATAGGAACTCGGAAGTATTAATTAAAACTTTAAACTAACTATTATAAAAATACCGTAACCACCAAAATCCCCAGTTAAAAAAATTTAACGTATGCGGCAGGCTTTAAAGAAAGGTGGTAAAAAGCCGGCTTTAAAAGATATTATTTACGGTTATGAGAGATCAAAATCATAAAGCGTAAAAGTTTCAGATTTATTATAAAATTAAGATTTTTAATATTTCGAGCTAGTACTTAGAAAAAAGCGGACGTCGGAATAACTATACTTATGGTAAAAGAATAACCTTGTTAATATTAATTAAAGATTATTTACATTATTTACCTAGATAATCGATTCTTTATACTAATTAATCGACCCGAACTAAGGTATCTTAGAGGTTAAAAAAGATAAAAACATTTTAAAACTTAATATAATAAGCTTAAAAAAACTAAAAAGCTGGATTTAAAAAATATTAACTTGGTATTACAAATTAAAAGATATAAGTTAAAAAATATAATTTGTTAATAATTACGATAAATTATAATTCATAACGCGTTACATTAAAGTTGGTTAATTTTCCCAGTTTATAAGGTTTATTATATATCCGTTATAATATATAATTAGTTCGGATTAAAAAGAATTAATATTTACAAATTATCTAACGAACTTAAAATTAACAAAACGAACTTAAAATTACCAAAACGAACATAATAAATAAAAGAATATATTAATAATATTACTTATATTATTTAGCTATTTCTTTATATAATTAAGCTATTTTAATATAAAGGGGATATAGTTGTAGATTTTAAGGCAACGTTTATATCTCGTAAGGATGTAGGTAAGTTAACGAAATATTCTTATAATATCCCTTACTTTAGCGAATTCGAAAATATACCGTTAAAAACCGTAAAGAGTTAAAACGTTTACTTCAACCTTTAATATATCGCAACGCTTATTCCGTAAAAACGAAAATAAGCTGGCGAAGTATATTTGTAACATCCCTTATTTTAACAAACTTAAAGATATACTATTAAAAACCGCGAAAAGTTAAAACGTTCGCCTGAATTTCCAATATACCTTACCTATTAACAACCGTAATCCCGCCTCGAAACCAAATAAGTTATTCGTTATCCGTCTCGATTAAAACCGGCCGGGTTTTATTTTTTAATTTTTTGTTTAATATCGCAATTATTATTATTATTAAATAAGGACTGTTTACTTTTAACGCGTAACTTTATAACCTCGATAAGGATTATTACGTCGGTTTTATTTTCCGATATATTATTTATAACGTCCGGCTACGTATTATCGCCTTTTGGTAATGTCGATAACTCCGATAACAATATAAAAATAAACGAACTATACGAATATAGATACGCTAACGAAAGTAATTCCGGTAAATCAGAAATATTAAGGAAATGTAAGCTTTAAACCGACGTTATAAATAATAAATATAAAGGCAATTTTTAATTAAAACGATTTAAAATATTACGAATTACGCGTATAGATACGGGCGTTACGATAGCCGGGTTCGCGAGTCCGAATTACGAAAACGTATAAACCGTATATCGGATTAATATTTAAATAGTTAAGATTATAATCGAATCCTTAATGATTAATTTAAACCGAACGGTTATATAAGGCGTACCTTAATTAGGACCGTACGTAGCTTACGGCGGCTTTGCGATTTATTTAACGTTTATTAAGTTTATAACGTACTAATAATACGTACCTTATATAGATCGATTTAAGGTATGGAAATATAACGCCGTTACTTTAGGTTAAGCGAATTTTGCCGTTTACGGAAAATTTCCCGTACTTTTTATAAAATAAAATAAACGGCTTTTTTATAAATTAAATAAAACGGAAAAAATATATATTAAAACGTTTTAATATTATTAGTTATCGAGCCCGAGAACCGCTTTAATTAAATTAACTGTATTCGGAATTAAATAAGAAATTTTAACTTCGTTTAACTTAATTGAAAACGTATTAAATAAAAACCGTTTAAATTTAATAAAAATAAATATTTCTTTTATTTCTTTACCGCTAAACGGAAACGACCGCATAAAAAATAATTCGTTTATTTATCGTTTATATTAAGATTCGATTATTTTTAGGCGATTTTTTTAACGAACCGGTTTTAGATTATTTTTATATAAATTTTTTCGGATTCGAAAGTTCGGATATACGGATGAAATTAAGCGTATATAAATTATAATACGGTTTAAACGGAATAAGGTTATTACGGTACTTTTTTAATATAATAACTTCGTTTTTTTTAAAAAAATATATTAAAATCGTTTTCCGTATATATTCGCCGTTAAATAACGTATATCATTAAGGCTTTATTTTCGTTTTATTCCATAAATCGAAATTACTTTATTTTAAAAATATACGAATAATACGAAAATTATCTTAATTAACTAAAAGATAAAATTAAAATTCGATAATTATTTAGTTTTAATTAAAATCGTTCGCGATAAATTACGTATTGTTTTTCTTATTATTAAAGCCGTTTATATCGATTTCCGTTAAGATATTTATGTTTTTATAAGTAATACTTTTTTTAACTTGTTAGATCTAGTTTTTTATTATTATTTTAATCTTTTTTATAATAAACCGCTTAATTTTATATTTATTAAACGTTTAATAAGTTGTAAATAAGATAACTTATTTATGGTTAATTATATTAAATCACTTATAATCATAAACCGTTTAACTAAATCATTATTATAAATCTTTTATCGAAAAAGTTTTTAATATTTTTTTTTAAATTATTCGATTAATATCCGAGATATTTATACTTAATTTAAAAGCGATAATAAATATTACGATACGGATAAAATTATTAGGCTGTTTTAATTTGTCGTATACGTAAGCTTAGTCTTTATAAGGCATTTCGGAATTATAAAATTTAATAACTTTTTTTATAACCTTTAATAAATACCCCCGGTTTATTATAATTTTAATTAAATAGTTATAGATATTTATGATTTTCGCCTTATTATTAACATAAATAATAGTTTTAATAATAACACGTAAGTTGTTAAGTTAAATTTAAAAGATATTATTTAATAATTCGAATGTATTAATTAATAAAAAATACAAATACGTTTAATTCGAACGTTAGTTTTTAAATATAAGAAAAGATAATAATATTAATTTCGGGACGATTGATATTAAAACGCCGGACCTTTATTTTGTAACTATATTTAATTAAACTTTTAATTTAATTAAAGCCCTTATATTTCGTGAACGTTTTCTTTAAAACGCTATTAATAATTGCTATATACGCAAATTAATATACGTAAAAAAAAATAAAAAAAAACGTAGGTTACGGATATTAACATATCCAGGCCGAAAATTTTACCATTCCGATAATAAATATGCTTTATTAATAATAACCAAGCTATATCGTCGTTCGAAAACAGGATTTAATATAATAATTTAGAATTAATCGCTTAATAATTATTTAAAACTAAAAATAATATAATTATGCTATCCGGCAGCTATACGCTTAAATATCTTTAAATCGAATTTTTCGTTTCCGAAAATATTAAAATAAAAATTAAATATAACATTATTAATATAAAAGCTCGTTATTTTTCGGCTAATTTAACCAAAAGTATAACTTAGATAATAATTAAATGGGTTATTAAAAAAAAGCTTAAATGATTAAGGATTTTCTAAAACTTATTTTAATAACGAAAAAAATATTAAGTTTTCCGAATATTAAATTATGTATCGTAGTTACTTATTCCTTTTATAAAATACGGCCTTATCCGTTAAGTATAGTATTTAACATAAAGCGAATAAATTAATAACGGAAAGTTTTTTATATAATTATCAGCTATATATATAACGTTAACGTATAAATTAATTACGTTTATATTAATAAAAAACCGGTAAAACTATTAAATAAGAATAAAGGCGTTATTTTAAAATATTAAATCCTTAAAGGTTTAAAGTATATACTTTAAACTTTTTAACATATTACTTATATTTAGCTAATTAAAACGAAAATATGTTTCGGGGTTCATTATAAGCAATTTTAAGCTTTATATATTATTATTTTAATTCATAAGGTTATATTATTATCGTATTAACGGAAAAAAAGTAAAAAATTAAAACATATCTAAAATAAATTTTTTAGCTATTTTTTCGAGCGCGTTTTATTAATTACATGCTTTTTAGGATTAAAAGTATATAAAGGAATAAAAATTATAAATCCATATTAATTCTTCGTAATTATAAAATAAATAACGTTAAATTAAAGCTATATTTAAAAAATTCGAATTAAAGATTTTTGAAATTTTATATGAGATTACTTAAAACGAGCCCAAAAAATCATAACTTGCTATCAGGCCTTATTTTTAAGCTTTTATTATTTTTATAAAGCTTTTTCTTAAAGGGGTTTAGGTAATTCATTGCACCCCTGCATATACTTCTTGATGGAAAGCTCTAGCCACGGCTGCGCCGCAGGCGCAGCCACAACCTCAAAAATGGGGCCTGATCTCGATGAGGTAAGTCCTAGCTACCCCAAGAGAGGGAAGAGGACATATAGCTAACGGCGCTCTAGGTGCTCTAAGGGAACTTGGAGTATTGCTGACCTTTTGGCGCAGTGGCTCACAGGGCAGCCGCCGTGACAGTTAACTTTTTTGCGTAATATTATAGCTTCGGGTTATAAGGCGCGACATTTTAAAAACATTTAAAATAATAACATTATAATTAAGGTAATTATAACAAAAATGTTAGAATTATCACATGCGGACTTTTAACAAAGGTTAAGTTAGTTATATTCAGGGCAGAAGAAGACTAAATTAAGACTAACATCTAGGGAACAAAGGAGAGACAGAGCCCATTAGGCCCTACAGCGCTATATATATAGTTAGGATGACTTAGCCTAGCTGGCGCTATGATAAATATCGTTTAAAATTAATTTCGGTTAAAGTTTAGTTTTATATAGCTTTATACGTTTTCGTTTACTTAATTAAACGTTTTTAATAAAAGTATACGGTATTATATTCGATATAATAAAAATTAAAGCGGAAATACTCGTATTCTTTATAATCGAATAAAATAATTCTTTATAAAAAATTGTTAAAAAGAATATAAAATTAATAACTTATACGAACACGTACTTATAAGCTGAACAAACAGTAAATTAAAGATATTCGTAAAAAAACTTAGCAATATTAGGTAAGCAAGTTATAAAAAAAGAATATAAAATTACTTAAAGTTATAGTTAAAGTAATAATGTTAATAAAAGGTTAATAAATTGGATAATATTCAATAATACTATTATATAGCGGTATTAATAAATATAAAGGCATACGAGCCTATACCAGCCTGTATCGGCTTATATTAACCCATTTATTTTTTAGTTATTCATATTTAATAAATATTATATTTAAGCTAATGGCTTAATTTTGCTTAATTTACTAATAATGCATTTAAATCTACTTCAGCGTATACGTATTCATGATTTTTGAGTTTTGTCGCAGTGATCCCTGTGACATACCGTAGCTAGCCCGATAAACAACGTTTCGTTATGCCGAATGCAAGGTTGCAATTTGTAACAATGACCGGTGTAAAATAGGTGTGGCTGAAGGTAGCTTCTTTTTGCGAAAGTGGATTAGGTTATATGGACGAATAAAAAATGAGTGTCATCCACCTTCATAAAAATTGTTGCAACTAACGCCTTGTCGCCCCTAAGCAGATAAGCGCGCAGTCTTAGACAGACAACATTCGCGAAGAAAAAAGGAGCCGCGACGGACGCAAAGCGAGACCTGACATATCCCATCCCGAGCCAGACAGTTAGACCCGAGCCGTGGGATCGCTCTCGCGCTCCTTGGAGGAGCGCTCGCGGGCGTACTCGACGTTGTCGCAGAACCAGGTGGGCATCGGCGGCTCGCATCCCGGTGCAGAACGTAATGGGACCATATGTAGAAGAATTCAGCGACGCCGTACCTGAGGAACCGCGCCACGGGCGCGTCGAGGATGGCGTCGAGTTCCCCAAGCGTCCTCTCCTTGGTCTCGCGCAGGAAATAGGAGCACGGCGACGAAGCCGACAGGGTTCCACTGTGCGACGCGTTAGCAAGCCAACCAGACAATTATTCGTATTTGGTTTATTTCTCGTTCTGATTCGCCGGGCGACCGGTGCGTAGTCCTTCAGACTTGTGATAGACAAGGTCCCGAGAGCCATTAAGCTCCAAGGAATGGCAAGGCATATGCTTCTGAATAAGGAAATCACATGGAGGCAGAAGGAATAAACGACGCCAGCAATTACTTACCGACGCGTCTAGGAGAAGGCGCCCTGCTTCATCCACGCCGCCACTAGCGACGGCCATGTCAGCAAGAAGATGGCGTTGAACAACCACGTCGTTGCCGTCGCCAGTGACATGCCCGTGCCGCGTATGTACAGCTGATACGCCTTGGCAGTGTAGGTGAATGGCACGGGCTACATAGGGGTTAGAAAGTTAGGTAAATAAAATTAGGCATAGAAAAACGAACGAAATATTCTGGTCGCGCTTGATTCCAGCTAGGAAAGGGGCTACAGAGAGAGAGAGGATGGATGGATGGACATGTGGGGGGAATGGCTTACGCCCTCTCTCGGCGAGTACACGACGCTAAATAGGTAGATGCCGACAGCGATGCAGGCAAGGTGGGCGGTGCTGTCCCCGGTGACCCAAAAACTGAAACCCGTGAGGAACAGGAAGAGCGATATGAACTACAGCGTATCGAGTAAAGTTAGTTACGTTGGAATTTATATGTTATGACGAGGACCTGAGCGCCAAAAAGCAACGGTAAACGGTGTCAGAAGAAAGGGTTCCTTTCATCGAAAGAACCCGCACCGGGAAGTGGTCAGTAGCAGCTTCCCACGGCCAAGCGTATCTATTGTGTACATGCCGGGGAGAGCGAAGAGCCAGTTGATGACGCCGAGGGAGGCGGCGAGGGCGGCCTGCTCCTGGAAGCCGCTCTGGATGAAGGTCTCCGTTGAGTAATAGGTGATGGCCTTGACGCCGCAGAACTGCTTCACGAAATGACGATTTCCGACGCGATTGCCGCGTTTCGGTTCCGGCGCATCGTGAAGATCTCCTTAAGCATGCTGCGCCCGATGTCCATGGCCTCCAGCTCCACTTGAAGGAGTGTGTCCACCTAGAAGAAGTCGCGGGCGTCCTTGGCCTTCTCGTAGCGCAGTCCCGAGACGACCTTTACTCGTCGAGATTCCGGTTCTTTTTGAGGTACCATCGAGGCGACTGAGTTACGTCAGCGGCAGCTCCGTTTCATGCCTATAGCGATGGACTGGGGACGTCAGGGGCGAAGTAGACAATAGCGCAGACGACCACGGCGGGTATCTTCGCGCAACCCATCATGAGTCTCTAGTTCAGCCGGACGACTCTTCCGTTGGGCACGTGATAGAGAGCCAGATCGGCGACGTAGCCCAGCATGATACCGAAGGCGGTCCACATCCGACACTGCATGACCAGAGCACCTCGGAGCTTCGGTGGCGAACACTCGGCCGCAAGGATCGACGTCGTAGCGGACTTGGGACCATACCGGACCTAAGGAAGAATCGCGCGATTAACATGTACCACCAGGTATTCCTACCGTGTCCGTGAGTTGGCAACTGCCACGCCGGCGGTGACCGGGGACAACGAACGTAAATGCTTGCCAAAAGCGGGTAATTGCGGAGATCGGACAGGAAATGAAGATGGTGACCCAGCAGCTGAAGAAGGCACAGCAACTAAGTACCGCAGAGATTAACCTCCATGATGCTTGACATCACGATACCAGGTGGATAATAGGACTAACCATTAGTGACACCTATGAGCCAAGTATCTATTCGGAAGCGGCTCTAGCGTTGACTCAACCATTGCATACGTACATGGTATGTCAGGCTCGGGAGCATTTTTGCTTACTCCTAGCGGCGTACGGGTCGCCGATACCGAACTACCACCGGCAGAAGTACTAGACACCGTCGACGACGGTCATCCATGCCCTGAACAACGGCGCAGGGAGAGCACATGTGGATGACGGCGTACAGCGTGGACAGGTTGCGCCACTTGTGGGCAAGCTTGGGGTCGAGGGCCTTGCGCTCGCGCACCGTGAGTCTCGTGACGGCGTCGTACCGGTTCATGTCGCCGGCGATCATGGCGCCGAGCCGGAATGCGCGTGCGTCGTTCTCTCTTTCGGTGCCGTCCCGCGCGCAGAACTCCTGGCCCCACCGCCCCAGCTCCTCGGGTGTGAGCCCGTGGAACGAGTTCTCCAGATTCTCCGAGGCCGGTGCCGCGTCTCCTCGTCCAGCCCGTCGAACACCCCGCCGCCGCCACCGCCGTCAGGCGTTGGGCTCTCGACTTCAATGCGCTCGGCCTCGGAGTTCTCAGACTCTTTCCAGAGCCGCGGGCTGCTCACCTCGTTCTTCTCCCCGCTGGAGGCCATTGTTGGGCTCTTCTTTAACAAGCTGGATATCTATGTAGGTTGGTCGAAGCCAATATACCCAGATGAGCTACATGACAGGCAACCTGTTCACTTACAGTAGTTTCCACTCCGAGACACCAATGAGAGAGCGGGAAATGCGAGGAATGAAAGGAGGAATAAGGACAAGACACGGGATGCAATAAGAATAAGCTCGTTTTATTTCTAGGCATATATTGCGCCCGGCTGTACAGTTAGTAACTAGGACGCAAGGCTCTGTAGCTCCTGCGTTACGCTGCGTGCAAGATTCCAGCTGTCTCACCCTGAGATCCAACTCTATAGGACAGTCCGCCGGTACCATTACCAGTAGGTCCATGCCTTCTAGAAAAGTGGAAGCCCTACCGACTGTCAATAAAGTAAGGGGACCCCGGATCGCCGTAGGAACGGATGCGACGGGCTGGGCGTCGTTCGGGATCAGCCAGCCGCGGGGCATCATCTTTTCCCATCGAGGAGATTCGATATCGTATCGCGAGAGCGCCGTGTGACTCGCCTGCTTACCCGGATCCTCGCGGATGCGGGGACGTGATTGCACAGGGCTTATCCCGCACGAAGAGGAAAGATCTGCTGTCAGTTATTGGTGAGATGGAGCGCTGCTTGAGGACCGGATGGCGTTGTTGGAATAAGCCCCCATTTGCGAAGGGTGCCAGGGTGTCACTGGGTGAAGATGAGTGTGCCCTCGCTTCGCGCGTCTCCCGAAGCAACCACAGGCCCCAAAATCGCCTTACAAGCCAACAGAGGGCGACTGTCTTTCAAAACTAAGTCTAGGATAGATATCAACTGGCTGTCGCAGAATGTGTCTCACACGTCCAAGACAGTCGTTGCTACCTTCTTCCAGAACAAGGCTTGGACAGGCCCACAAGTCTTCCTTAGCCCCAGCACTTATTTTGGCGAACTGAAAGTACCTGTAGGACACACGTTTGGAGCAGGTCAAACCATAAAGGTATAGCTTGGTATTCCAGGTTGTCAATGCTGTTGCCAACGCCCTAACTTAACCGCAGAGAAGGTTCACTCAAGCTTCTCTTGAAGGAGCACGCTAAACCTATAAAGGGGCCTCGTAAAAAGCTTAGCGTTTCATGCAGACTGTTCTGGAATTATCCTGTGTACATAGGTACATATATACAAAGATTGGCAGACCATGCTGCATGATGACTTCGACTTCCTGTTCTGCATAACACTCCTGCCGAACGCCTTACATCCGAATTGTTCGTTAAAAGTATTGCACCTCGGCGCGGAGGGGCGGCGATGAGCACAGAGACAGCTCCGCCGCGTTTGTGTTTAGGGAAGAGTCCTTTACGAGTCTTTTCGTTTGTTATATCTGTAAGCATACGTAGTGATTTGGACCATCATGTGGGGTATCATACGCTCGTGATATATCACGTCTCAAAAGTGGCTATGCCGGCTACGTATACTTATATGCCAGCCTTGGTACCTACACAGTTGCTTCACCGTACTCCTGCAATTTTATCTAGTCGTCTATCGTCGATGAGCCTGGAACATCTCTGGTTGATGAGACCACAGTAAATTCTTCCCGCAATCAAAGGCGAATCCAGATGCTGCTCTGCTTGTCAAACGCTAAGGTATCTAACGCCAGCCCCGCAAAGCAGAAACGCCTAAACTCCTGCCGGCTATGCAGCGTTCGCCTCGAACAATCGGCTCATTAACCTTGCTTCCTGACTTGATACCGTGGTCATACATGGTCGTGGCCGTGAATTATACACACGCACAAAGTCCTAGAATTCTATTCCGCCTCGCGCCATGTCTTGTCTGATGTTTGTTTAAATATGTGATGAAGGGTTCAGCCTCCCACGTCATCAGGGTATTTGGGCGCGCGTCTCCGACTGGGAGAGCCGGCCGCCCCCACGTAATAACTCCGCGGCGATGCTGATGATGATGCCTCGTCCGCGCTGTAGTCTTTCTTCCGCGCGCGTTTCCGCTTCAGCGCCGACCACTCCGTCTTCCACGCCGAGATGCTCTCCCGTAGGTCCTGGTCGGCGTCCTTCGGCACGTAGCTGAGGCATTGCACCTCAATCGCCTTGAGCTGGAACTGTAGATTGAGGATCTCCATCTCGTTCTCGTTTCGCTCGTCCTCTCTTTCCGTTTGGTTAGTAGCCGTTAGTCTAGAAATACGGGTAGATACGCGTCGAGCTCGGGTGCGCTGGAAACGGGAGACTCACAATTCCCGAACCCGCCTCTCGAGATAGATGATGCGCTGAGCTGCACGTTCTGCTCTCATTATGAGCAGGTCATGGATGTGCTAAAAACCGTTGTCAGCAATGAGTCAGCGTTAGGGCATGGGGGTAACCTTGCATCTGACTCTTCTTGCCTTGCTCTTAGACTCGTCATGACGGCCTCTAAACCTCGACATAGATTTTGAGCCTCGGTGACGACACGCTCGGCGTCCACTGCTGACAACGTGTCGTCGTGTCCTAGCGATGTTTCACGATCGTGGGCCGCCACCTCCGATTCTTCGGACGAAGAGGGGGATTTTGCCAGTATTAGAGCCTTTGGCCGATCATGCACTATCTGTTCGGTTCTCTGAAGCTCCCGAGCTGGGAAATCACCACCTGGGTCCCTCGGAGCTGATCTGGAGAGTTTAGGCCTTCCCAGCTCTAACTCTCGGTGGCGGCCATCATCCGAAAAGACCGATTCCATCTCGTCCATCATGGCATGCAGCTTATTAAGACTCTCATCACGTCCGCCATCTCCCTGATCGATCTTGGCGGCTAGGTCATTGAGGCGCCGTATAAGAACATGCTTGCCGTCTTGCATGAGACCCTGTACATTGAGACGGTTGGCGGCCGAGCGTGGTAAGGAAGACTGGTCCATAAATGGCGATAAGATCTGCCGTGGCAATGGTGATAATGGGGACATGCCCAAAGACGGCAGACTCATTGACGGGGAAGCCAGTGGTGAGACTTCTGGCGTAGCCGTACCATCTTTGCGACGCAAAATGTGACGGCTATCCAAACTGTTCCGAGGCGGCGTGCGCGGCGATCCACTCTCCGATGGAACGTCTCCCTCGGGCTCCAGATCGGGCATGAGCTCAAGTATGTAAACAAACACGCGGCCAAATTCTCGATCTTCGTCTTAGATCTATCCGGTAATGGTCCAAGGCCGACACCATAACACATGAAATAGGGGAGATCCGTAACTCAAAATGGTTAAAACCGGACGCTCGGGATTTTATCATTTCTATTTCCGGATTTAGACACAGAAGGGTTATGGGCATCGCTTCTGGCGGGGCTGGCGCATTGACCGAAGGGGACGCGGAAAGCTCCAGGTGACCGAAACGCTGAATTGCCGGGCCGGGGCCATCCGGCAACAAACCGACAGGGTATCAAGCTGGGCATCAGGCGTTCTTTCCTTTAACTCCTAACATAGGACTGCATGGCAACATTGTTGAGAAGACGTGCCTCGCATCGAGAACGTCTTGTAGGAGAGGTCGAAATATCCCTTATCACCTCGAGTCTACGCCGTCGCATCGGAAATGGAGACGGCAGCGCCAGAACGGAAGCAATAGACAACCCGTCTACGGCAAATTCAATTGCAACATGGAATAGCATTTGGGCACTTTATAGGACCACCAGATGCATGATAAGCACACATGCGTGAGGTGCTTAGGTGCTTAGGTGTTTGAGTGCTTGTCTACAAGAACATGCATCATCTTATACAGAGCTCGGCCGGACGGGACGATCCGGGAGTAACCTATGGCATGTCGACGGGGCTTTTCGCGGGATAGAAGCCCGGTCGTCAGCGCCACCCGTATCTAATAAGTTTTACCAGATGGTAGAACTCTAGTCGTCAGATCTAGGAAACGCCAACCTGCCGAGTGGAGCTTTACTCGGCAGGTTGGCGTTCCTACAGTAGCCCCTGAGGGAGTGACGAGCGGGATACGGAATGAAGCGTGCCCAGCGTACCGCACGAAGTATGCTCCGTACAATATGTGTGCATACAAGACAGCTCGGGCTAACTTGGAAGTGAGCACGCTCCGATCCACTTTCGAACTTGCACTGAACCGAGGTGCTTAATCTTGTATTAACCGAAGACCCTGAAGCTACCTGCTTTTTCCATTCGTACCTTACATACGAGTAGTTTGCGATCGAGCCTTCTCACGAGAGCGTTGCAACTAGGCAGGCTGTTCTAACGTTGGTCGGCGCATTTCACAATTGTACGATAGGTCCAGGTGCTGCCAGATCGCATTTGACGCAAGACGCATTAGCGATGCTTGGTTTTTTTAGGAATGGCTAAACGCAGGTCAAGCGACAACCAATGAGAGCGGTAGCGCGCCGGGGGGGGGGGGAGAAACGAAAATCGCATTCTGCTGCCGTTTATACGTGGAGGTACAAGAAGAACAGCCCAGTTGAATGGCCAGTTGATGATAGGCCAACACCGCCTCGGCTGTGGAGGGTTGTTTTCGGTAATATGGAAAGGGCATGGCTACATATACCCTTAGAAGCAGGTTGCCAAGCCCTTATGCGTACTAAATATGTCTCATGTGGTAGCTCAAGGTAGTTCCACCCGTCAAAGTTACTACTTTGTTGATAAGAAGCACATGCAATCAATCAAGTCAGTCATTCAACTTTCATATACAGATTAACTGACTCTCCTTCTTTCAACGACACCTCAACAACGTAGCTGCCGTCTTTCTCTTGGTGACACGGATACTTTCTGGCAAGAGTAATTTATTAATTTGGAGTACATACGTCTAACTGATTACCAAGTACTTGGCTATCCCTATTGCTGACATCTGAAGTTCCGATAGAGCTGTTTGCCAGCTACCGAGGCCTACCTTACGTCAGTCATCCCACTCCCCGGCCGGAATTGACCGCGGGGCTCGATGTGAGGGCGCCTCCATTTTCAGACAGGAAAGGAGAAGTTTTGTGTGATCGTTTAAAGCATCCCATGGCTATTTGCAATTTCTTAACCTGATACCATATACATTGTCTCCTTTATTACAGGTGTTACTCGGATTTCCTCTGACCTGAGGCTCCCCACCCGTCATGTCCTGGAGGGCGTCGGCGAGGCTGATGGACACCATCAGCCACTATGCGAAATTCCCAGCTACCGGTGTGAGTTTAAGACAGATGGTCCAATTTGGAGAGCGGTCATCGATAGGTATATTAATATTCACGTGTCGTTCTACAAAGTCCGCACGGTTTGTTCGCTGACTTGAATGCCCGGTCGTCTAGGAACCTTGTTTCGTGCCTCCCAATTCCTCGCTGAAGAGCTCCCGATTCGCCTTGCGCACAGGGTGCAGGAGCTCGACAGCTTACCCGACGGACTGAACGAGATGCCGTCAGTTAAGAGGGTGAAGGACTGGTATGCGCAGTCATTCGAGGTGCGCATTTTCGTCCCACTCCCGTCTCCGGGCCACGGTTCCGGTCATGTGAATCGTCTGACATGCGACAACAGGAGATCACAAACGTACCGCGGCCCGAACTAGACAAGCACACGCGCGAACGCCTCTTAAACCCTGGCAAGTTCGGTAGTGGAAGAAGTTCAGTGTTATCCGAAGCGACGCCGAATCCGAGCATCAAGGACGGCCAATATGCCTCGTCGCCAGGGCACACCGGAGTGATCAATGGGAAAAAGAACTCGGCGTCGAGGAGATATTACGCAATGGTTGATGATAGCGGTGATTGGCCACCAGAGTTGCAGGCGTATAACTCCAAATTTGCACAAACTTTACATAAGGTTAAGAGGAGGCACGATGGCGTCGTAACAACAATGGCGCAGGGAATCCTCGAATACAAGCGGAAGCGGCAGCGCATGCAGATCGACAATAACATTCAGTCCTTCCTAGATCGGTTCTACATGTCCCGGATAGGAATTCGCATGCTTATAGGACAGCATATCGCTTTGACCGATCAGAGCCGTCACATGGATCCGACGTACGTGGGCATCATATGTACAAAGACGAACGTGCGCGACCTGGCACAAGAGGCTATCGAGAATGCGCGGTTCGTGTGCGAGGACCACTACGGACTCTTCGAGGCGCCCAAGATCCAGCTCGTCTGCAACCCGGACCTCAACTTCATGTACGTGCCGGGACACCTGTCGCACATGCTGTTCGAGACCCTGAAGAACTCATTGCGCGCCGTGGTCGAAACTCACGGGCAGGACAAGCAAGAGTTTCCCGTGACCAAGGTCATCGTCGCCGAGGGCAGAGAGGACATTACCATTAAGATATCCGACGAGGGGGGCGGCATCCCCCGCAGCGCCATACCTCTGGTCTGGACGTATATGTACACCACCGTGGATCGCACACCCAACCTGGATCCGGACTTCGACAAGAGCGACTTCAAGGCGCCGATGGCCGGTTTCGGATACGGGCTGCCTATATCGAGGCTCTACGCTCGCTACTTTGGCGGTGATCTCAAGTTGATTAGCATGGAAGGGTAAGTCGAGCCATGCAACTCACCCGCCGTACCTCCCCCCTCGATTCTTTTCTCCTGATCCCGATCTCTCCCCATGACTTAATCGACATCTGCGTGCATGCCTCAGTACGGTTAACTAACACCCGACAAACAACAGGTATGGCACGGACGTGTATCTGCACCTGAACCGGCTCTCGAGCTCCTCGGAGCCCCTGCAATAGCAATCAGCAGTCATGAGGGACTGGCTGATGGCGGCCAAGCCCCGAGGATTGGCGACGAGGATGCAGAAGCGGCTCAAGAACCTCGAGGTGTCGGAGCGCAGGCAGGTCGGCGACGCCGCGTCCATGATGATGATGAACGACGGCGAGCGGCGCGATGACGCCGGGCAGTTGTAAGAATCGGAGCTGGCTTTGGCTACAGAATAGCGTAGCGCCGCGGGTTGTGGTGTTAGTGTAGGCGCTTAAGGGAGACACCTGCCCGGGGGCCCAGCCAGCGCGACTCTTTATGGCCAGTTCGTCTTTCTCGTCGTAGGATGGTATGCCTTAGTCGAGCATACACAGCACATAACGCGACACGGTATACAATCGTGTTATGCAATAGCGGACGATACGGGCGACGGCGTCGGGGGAAAAGATATATCAAGCGGAGGAAAAGGGAGGCAGTATCTCATGTCCCATCCTATAGGCGCAAGGCAGACTCGAACTCAGATCTGGGTCGGGGGCTGGGGAGGGCATGGAACTCAACTGAGTAGAATATGTACCCCTTATTAAACGAAGTTAACGTAACTAGCTGATAAGAACCTCCGGTGCCGGGAACGGACGGAATGACGATGATTTTGTGCCTCTCTGACTCTGTTTGTCTGTGTCTCTGCCTGTTTTGGTATCTCGTCTCCCTGTATTGTGGCTGTCGCATCTAGCTATTTGCCTGCATCATATGTGCTCCGAACGGGAATCTCGCCCGCTTTCCACTGACCATCATAGCACCACAGAGCAAATACCGTCCATCATCTCGGTTAGGTATTCACTTCTTCACTCCTCTTGCCTCCGCGACACGGTGACTTTTACTAACCGCAATAGGTATATGCCTAAATGTCCACTTACTTGAGTACCTATCGGTCTTCTCAAGCCACTCGCCTCTCTCCTCCCTCGCTCATATGCGTAGAAGATAGACCATGAGCGCGTAGCTATGCTATACTACGCTGCTTACCCTATGTATCATGAGCTGCGTGCGTAAAAATAAGTTTGAAAACATGCATACATCCAGCCCTACGTACCTATCAGCTTGTGGCGCGTTATATATTGCTAATTACAACAAGCATAGATATATGCCTACCACATACTATTCGTCCCTGCAAAAGGCACAATATGCATCATGTTTATAGATTGACATGGGAATTTTCTGCATGATTGTACTTACGCCTACTATATAAGTTACCTCTCTAGTTTCGCCCTTGCGGAGCGCGTGTAACTGATTCTCAGTGTGAGGGGTCTGTCGTTGGGTTAATGAAAGTGAATATGCCATGTGGTGTGGCATTGCTGCGAGGATTGAAAGTCGGCCCGACTCTTCCAAGATCCCTATACAAAAATAGTATTTGTTTTAATATCCTCAAGCTCTCGGAGACCGACGTAGGAATATCTTGTACACGGCTGTCAGGGGATACGTGGATACCCCTTTTTGTGCCCTAACAGCTCACTGGCGAGGGCGTTCCATGTATATATATAGGGAGCTTCGCCGCCAAATAGCTAGGTAGAGATAGAGCATTAATCGTCATCTATTCATCACCCATACTGTGAACCACCTTCTAAGCTGCTTCTTCCGCCTTCTACTCCGTGCTTCACCATTCCCTGAAAACGGCTCTACTGAGTATCAGACTTGGGCAGTTCCTGGCACAACGGAATATGCGTCCTCCGTAAATGAAATCTGCTTACAGACAGTATTCTGATAGAGACACCGACTACTCTTGAGACTTAGTGATGACTGAGATCGAGCACCAACCAACCTAGTGCCATCATGACCTACAGCAAGGACAAGGCTGGCCCTCTGCATGTTTCTCACATATATGGTTTGGACGAAAGCGCCTTGGAACACTGGAAGGCCGCGACGCCTGCGAAGGAGAAGCCATTATATAACCGGTCATGGGGGCAAGTAAGAGGGAGAGCTGAGATATCGGGATAGAAGATTAAAAAGGCAGAGATTTAGGATAATAATTAATAATTGGAGCAGTATGCATCAGTTGTGACATAGGATCTGAAGACGATCCAGTACTATTAGTTCGTCACTTCGACCCGTGGATAGGGCGACGACTTGTACCTAGAAACACTGCCTCTCCCATATTCAGCTTTACTCTTGGCGCACACTCCCAAAGCCGTAACTTCTCGTCCGCATTGCTTTTCGAGGGGATGGATGTTATTGACGGACAATTATTTTAAGTAGTATCCACTCTTCAGTTATTGATTTCTCTATGACGGACATTCTGATGTGGTCTTGCAAATCCGCTATAACATATATGTGGTTGCACAGAAAGTTCTGCGTATAAGAGTCAGCTGATACTCTCCTATACTTATCTTCTCCCTAAAACCCCACCAATGAGATGGGCTCCTCAACTAATATAGGAGCGCCACCCTTGCTTATTCCCCATTGCAGTGCTTGCAGCCCAGCCAAGCGGACGGGTCATACCCAATAAATGCAAGGACCTGAGCGCCGAGGCGTCGAAGTCTGGGGAAGTTCGCCCGTCTACCCGTGCTTACGTATGAACCCCGAACATTCTCAGAACGATTCGAATCATAAATGTCCACCATGCCTACATAGGCAGGTAGTCTTGCTGTCACCATCCAATGAGGTACAGTCTCGTCATGGCGTCTTTAGCTCCCTCCGCTCCCCAACCTCGGGATATATGGGGCTAAAGGGGGGGCGCCACTTGTTGCCGATCACAACTTTAAACGAACTTCATGCCTAAGATTCCCATTTTGGCTGTTTATATACTTGAGCCGATGGATCCTCCATCGGTACATGTCACGGTTCCAAAGAACTGCACTCACCTTTCACCGCTGCCCGTGTAACCACAACGACATTTTTAAGTGAATATACTACCAGAGATGTCGAAGTTCAACCGTCTAGAAAGTCTAGTGTTTTCCTACAAATGAGAGTGTTTCAGGGGACCGTGGGCTACCCAGTTGGTCCGGATGCAATCCCCACACACATTACTTGACAAGACTCCCACTCAGGATCACGAAATTATAGTTCCTCCAATAAAAGAACTCTCCTCTGGTTCCATGCATGGAAATCGCAAGCCCCCCAAGCAGCCACATCAATCCAGGAACTTGTCTTTGGCTAAACCTCTTGCAAACGGCTGCCGCTGCCGCTGCCGTATTGGGGAGTCTGTAGATGCTAAAGTGCATCCGGCAAGGATCGCCGACGCTTGCGTTCGTGATTCGAGGAGAATCTCTAGAGACCGGTTATGGGCTGCATCCCCTGTCCAACTTGGATTCTCACCACACCCAATGCTTACAACGCTCGTACTGTTGCAGGAGCCGGGCTACGTAGAAGCCTTGGGGATTAGGGGTATCGCAGACTACATGTACTTTTTCAGGAGAATAATATTGCGTCGTGAACACGTCCAACGAATATAAATCATCGGTCGCTGCCAGGAAAAAGAAAATGTATTTCCCATCCTGAGCTATTCTTTGCCCCTACCCTCTAGCCTTCAGGATCGAGTATTTGAAGACCCCTTTTCTTCCCAATATTCGGCCTTGAGATCTTGTTTCTTCGCCTTTGCTCAACATGAGGTTCACTGTAGCCGCCCTTGTGGCAACACTTGCCTCCGCTTCCCCTACCAAGCTCCTGAGCACCCGTAACGAGATTGCCCGCCGCCAAGCCGCAGAGCCGGCCCCTTACGGCTACGCCACACTTAATGGCGGTACTACTGGTGGTGCTGCCGGCAGCACCGTCACCGTTAGCGACCTCTCCTCCCTTAAGGAGGCAGCCGAGTCGGATGAGCCACTGACCATCATCGTGTCCGGATCCATCTCGGGAAGCGAGAAAATCCGTGTCGCATCCGACAAGACCATCTTCGGTGAATCTGGAAGCTGTAAGTCCCCAGTAGGAAGTGTCTCCCAGCAAAGTACAATTCTAACAGCTCTCAGCCATCACCGGTGTCGGATTTTACATCCGACGGGTCAGCAACGTCATTATGCGTAATTTGAAGATTGCGAAGGTTGACGCTGACAACGGTGATGCCGTCGGAGTGGATAGGTCGACCAACGTCTGGATTGACCATCTCGACCTCTCTGGCGATCTGGACGCCGGCAAGGACGACCTGGACGGTCTCCTTGACATCACCCACGCCGCTGACTATGTCACTGTCTCAAACACCTACCTCCACGATCACGTGAGTGCGCCCAGATGACTCCTTAACTATCTCGTCCCTGTTTGCTTACGAAAAGCAGTGGAAGGGCTCTTTGATCGGGCACTCTGACAGCAACGAAGACGAGGACACTGGTCATCTGCGCATCACCTACGCCAACAACCACTGGAAGAACATCAACAGCCGTACGCCGTCGATCCGCTTCGGGACGCTGCACATCGTCAACAACTACTACGACAGCCTGATCCTCACCGGCGTCAATGCCCGTATGGGCGCCCAGGTCCTCGTCCAGAGCAGCGCCTTCGCGAACTGTCCCGAGGAGGCCATCTTCTTCGCCGACTCAGACTACACCGGCTATGCGGTCGTCGATGACGTCGACCTGGGCGGCTCCGAGAACTCCGTCCCCCGGGGGGAGCTGACGCCCGGCTCCCTCCCCTATCCCGCGATCCAGGTTCTCGGCTCCGCGAATGTCGCGTCTACCGTCCCTCGCACGGCCGGCCAGACGCTATAAGGGCAGAACATCCCGTCCTATATTGGACGCGGGGTTGGTGGGCAGCAGAGCAACGCGACGCGAGGTTCGGCAGCATACCCGGAATCTTCGACTGATGACGCTATTGCTAGGTATTCGACGAAAACCCACTGGCATATCGCTGGGCTTCACACAACTGGGCACTGGCTCTTTCTTCCAGCCTGTGTTGGCTGCTTCCGTTGTACATAATTTAAACAATGCTTTCAATATGAATCTTTCCAAGGGGAAATAAAAGCTTTCAGTGACAGCCCTAATATGTTCTAAGATAGTAATATATTTAAAAGGTTTATCTTTCGTTAATAAACGACTTGATAGGACCGTCCCCCTTTCCCTTTATTAGCTGCTTCGTAATTGATCCCTTTTATCACCCCACATGCGCATCCCAGGATATCTTATGTGACAATACTCACAAATGTAATTATCAGTGCATAGGGTACTCTGGTACTTCATAGAGCTAGTGGCCCCACACCTCAAATGGTCCGACATTTGTGGGGTCGTCTAGAACAAAGAATTTCAAATTCTGATGCCAGCACAATAACTATTCCATCCCGTTATTTGATTCGATTGTGATACACGGCTTGGATTAGAAAATTTATTTTTCTAAGAGTACCCAAGGCATCCGACAGTCAAGGGTGCTCGTCAATGCTTGAACTGTGCTGGAAGCTTCAAGTGGGAGTAGCGATCAGAAACCAAGCCGTAGAGGTACCCCGGTACCCGTCTGCCAGGCTCCAAGGTTTTGCTTTGATTGTTGTGGCCAGCGTGTTTAAAGCTCATACGATCAAAAATTGATGAGCTTACCAAATTAATCTTCTTGAACAACTGCATAGGCTTCAAGACAGACACGCCTGGACCTGATCGCTTTTCTTCCGCGTAGCGCTTCATTCCTGGCATTTGATACCATGGGACCTCAAAGTCGGGGCAAACAACTTGAAAGCCAAGAGAGCTTGGTCGGATAATTCGGCCCCTCCACCTTACGTTGCTGACACCTACACAGCTTTCCTCCTTGTTATCTTTCAGCTCCGCTTTGTCCCGCGAAAACAATCGCTTTCTACATTGATCGCCTGGGGTTTTCTGTAGCGCGTCAAAGCACTTGGACAATGGACGGGCAGCAAAGTTGGAACTTCGCGGGCTTAAATACCGATGAGCCTCCCGGATCCTCGCCCAATGTAAAAGAGACGCGCGAGGAGAATTCCGACTACCGACGAGAAGCAGATCCCGAACTGAGTTTCCAAAATACCAGACCGCGCTCAGACGAAATGCCAAACAGGGCGCGCAAATGCTGGATATGCCTCGACGAGGAGCTGCCCGAATACGTGTCGACGGGTCTGTTGGGTCGTCGCCGCAGGAAGATTTACCGGTCCGAGGATCCCGCCCTTGGAAGGCTCATCTGTCCTTGCCGTTGCAGAGGCTCTATAAAATACGTCCACGAGGGTTGCATAAAGCAGTGGAGGAACCAGAACCCCGAAGCTTATCGGTGTGGGCGATGCGGTTACCACTATCAGCTAGAACGACTCACCTGGGCCGAGCGCCTCCGAAGTCCGCTCCTTGCCATGGCGATCACCATCAGCATCCTTATCACTACCATCTTCCTGCTGGGTTTCGTAGCTGATCCGATTTTGGGCCTCTGGATTGATCCCGTCGGTACCATCGCGGAAACCGTTGGATCTGGCTCTCTCACCCCAGAGGAGAAGATAGAACTTCTAGAGCTCGAAGAGCAGGGTTGGACTGAACACTTTGTGAAGGGTCTCTTCTCCCTAGGGTTGCTCGGATTCGCCAAAGCGTTCCTGGCGATGAGCCCTTGGCAGTGGTGGAACCTCCGGACATCTGGAATCATAGGTGGGACTCGCCGCGGCGGTACTGGACGCGACCGTATAGAGAACATCAGCGTCACCCTTGTGCTGATTGGTGTTATCACGTTCTTATGGGTAAGTGCAAGCTCCCATGAACCCGTATGGTCGCGTTGATGCTAACAAGTAATGAACTTCAGGCCGTCTGGAAAGGTACCCGATCTTGGACTGAGCGGACACTTGACCGGGCCAGCGAGAGGATCATGAACGCCCATAGAGACGACGAGAGCGACAGTGATGACGATGACGACAACCAGGAAAGGCGCCGGGAATAACACGGCAGGCCATGCAACGACGGTGTTGACGAGGTTGCCGAGTCCAGATAGGACCAGTAGTATGTGGACAGAGTCCAAATGATGCACGGCTCATATATGCTTTTGCTCACCTGTGGCTTCTCTGCTCTCTGTGGCCGCCAAACCTGATGACCGCATTGCACACTCTTAAGTTGCCTCGAAGTTTCTCTTCCATATCGTGTCAACTAGTCTGTGTGCAAAGATCAACACCTTGCAACTGTCCTTTGGGCGCCAGGCGTTTTGCTCTCGCTCACAAATGGGATGTGTTCAAGGACGTCAAGTCTAAATTGCACCACCAGCTGCTTCTTGCGAGCAATGCTGCCTTTTCGCTGTCCTTCCCCCTTACTGGTTCATAGTGAAGGCGTGGCATTCCTAGTGCAAAGCTTGATACATATCACCCACCTACCTGATGGATACATGCTATTAAGAGATCAGACGCTATACGTACCCATATGAGGTTTTCAAATCATAGATATCCTTGGAAGGGTTACCTTTATACCCTGTCCCGCTTATGTAAGTCTCGATGTGAGTCCCCTAGACTAACCCCCCACATATGTTTATGCTATTCCTCTTTAGTCATTAGAGCATAAGTCAGGCATAAAGCATAAGCGAGGTGGATATCTTGGGGGCATCAAATCGAAATTCTAATGGTCCATTTCAGATAACTGAACAAAAAGGTGGATGGATCCCTTCGCCAAGGCCGAAGGTTGTACAGTTCATTTCTCTCCATACAAAATAAAAAAGACGGCCTTAATTTGACAAGTTGACGATGACTTGAGCGCAGAACCCATCCTATCCCCATGTTTCCGGCCAGCTCCTTTCTTTAACACTCTGCCCACTGCTTTCTTCGTACGTTCATGCGCCCTGCGGACTCATTATGACTCTCCCATAGTGCTTGGTCTAGATGCGCCTCACCCGAAGATAAGAAGTTGCGTTTATCAACAGCTGCGGGACCATCCCAAACTCGATTGGCCTGCCACCGTCCCGTCGTCGGCGTCCTTTGTCCGGTCCTTTCTTCGGTATCGCGGGTGTGCGCCGAGCAGAATCGACAGCGTCGCTCTGTTCATTTATACTTTGTTGTTCGTATCTGTGTGGTCAGCGGGTCTTCGATCGTGCCGTCCGTGACCTATTGTACTGTTTCGAAATACGAGGATTTCCTGGCAGACCTAATCCCAACCCTCCTTAGCCTGCGATCCCCAGCACACTGCGATCCTCTCAGCATCCTCAGCAAGCGACACTCAGACAGATCTTTCCACTCCTTTGCTTACTATACAGCCACTCGGTCGACACGATGCACTACGCCTATCCTTCTCGGAAGAACTCCAACCCACCCCGCTACCTCCCGCGAACGTCACGCCTGCCGACATTGAGGAGACGACATCTGAAGCCGATAGCGCTGTTCGGACTGGGGATACTCGCCTTAGTATGGTTCTTATCTAGCGGCGGCTCGCGGACTGGTTCCGAGCGCAAGATCTCCGGGAAGCCGCCGGTCGTACTTGTGACGGTATTCGAGGAGAAGAGCGATAACGCCGAATACATAAGGAATATCAAGGATAACAGGTCACAATATGCGGAGAAGCACGGTGAGGATTAAACTTTCATGGTTTATCCAGCGCCGGCCACTAACGAGTATCACAGGATACGGCACTCTGTTCGCTGAAGTTGGCGACTATGACCTGGGAGGTTCGCCCGCGTCCTGGTCCAAGGTGGTGGCCACGCGCCATGCGATGACCAAGTACCCGGACGCCAAATACATCTGGTATCTCGACCAGGATTCCCTCATCATGAACCCCCGCCTCAAAGTAGAGGAATACGTGATGGGTACGAGCAGACTCGAAGATATAATGATACGGGACCTGCCTGTAGTCCCGCCAGACAGCATCATCAAGACCTTCTCTAATATGAAGGGCGACGATGTCTCGCTGGTCATCACGCAGGACAAGGACGGTCTGGCGGTGGGTAGCTTTATCGTGCGGAATGGCGAATGGGCCAAGTTCTTCCTTGACACCTGGTACGACCCCTTGTACCGTAGCTATAACTTTCAGAAGGCCGAGATGCACACGTTGGTAGGTCCAGCCGATGCCTGATAGCCAGCAAAGGCGGTAATGCTGACTCGTAACAGGAGCACATTGTTCAGTGGCACCCGACAGTTCTGTCGAGACTAGCGATTCTTCCTCAACGGGCCATCAACGCGTACTCAAGGCCCGACCGCGGCGAGCAGTACAAGGATGGCGACATTGCCGTACGATTTGCCCACTGCAGGGGAACGGGAGAGAAGAGCTGTGCCAAGGAGGCGGAGCGCTTTTCCTATCAATGGCGGACATCGTTTAACAGCCACTGATCGCGAGCATCTCCAACATGTATAAGGATTAGAGGGTGGATTACGGCGCGAATGCGTCAAACACAGGTTCCAAGGGGCCTGCGCGCTGGGAAACGGCGCAACGACAACTGGATGGGAGAGTATCATTCGGATGTGTCAACGAGTAACGGGCGTTCAGGAGCATACATTCGGAGCTTTAATAGATGGGGAGCGGTATTTTACGGTCAGCGACTCGAAGCCGCTGGGGAGACCTGTGCCTGGCATGTACGGAAGGTATTGGACGATGCACGACCATTTATTCACGCTTCCCATGGCGCGGGGTTGTCCCAATCTATGGCTCTGCGGACCTGGTAGCAATATCTGGGCAGGGAGTGAGTGAGAAGACAGACAGCTTGACGGTGTCGTTTTCTTGGTTTATTACTGTACTTCGCGATGATACCTCTGTTGAACCATGCATCCATTGAGTTCGAGGGGAGCCCGTTCTCTTGTGCATTTCTAACCGACGAGAGAGATACGTCGTATGACAATGGGTAGGGAAGATGAGGAGGTGGCTGATCTTAGGGGGGTTTAATACTAAAAGATTCAGGACCTTTATTCGGTATAAAAAGGTCCGACTTTTAATCAGTCGAGGGGCTTTAATTAATCATGACCGAGATAGTGAGTGACCTGATTAGTTACCTAGCCGTTTTAAATACAACGACTTGATTCTCGGATGCCGAGGATCCACTTGCCCTGATTGATGAGCTCTCTGCTGTATTTTAAAGCATGTGATGGACCAGCCAGCACATAACACTGATGCTGATTCGGTAGAGCCTGCGCTTGTCTCCGCAAGAATTCGTAATCGATAGCCGTCCGCGGGCTGCGTAGCTGGGATACCTAGGTACGTAAGGGCTACCCATGTACAAGTACCTAAGGGCTACCTACCTAGCAATAACTTAAGAGGGAATGCTCGGCTTCAACCTCTAGTCTCTCTTGTTGAACTTCTCACAACACAGGTGGGATCCAAGTAATTGACAACCAAGTTAAGAAGAGCCGCTCGTCACCATGCCGGGCTCCTCGAGGATCCCCGTCAGCTTGCGAGAGACCTTCAACAGCGTCAAGAAGAGGTCGAGGCCGAGCAATCCGTTGCAGATGCTGAATCTCGACTTGTAAGTGCATCATCCTCTCTCTCTCTCCCTCTTCTCCAATAAACGTCACTCCGGGTAGATGCCGAGGCAACCCGAAGAAGCTATCGCCATGCATCCACGCACATATACAAGTCAGGCACGCGAAGTCGCCGCTAATCCCCGTGGTGATTGACGCTTTTAAATGTTCCGGAGAGCTAATTACAGGCTCGTTGTCCTTTCGCCCGACGCAGGCTTAAGAACATAATCTTCTTCTTCTTCGTCCTCCGGATCGTGCGCCGCAGCTTCTGGAAGCTCAAGGGCCGCGGCATCCTCGGCACCGTCGCCGAGCTTTACAATGACACGCGACGTGTCCTGTACGGTTACTTCCTGCGGGCCCCGGGCGTGCGGTCCCAGGTGCGCAAGCAGATCACCGAGGCCCTGGCCAAGATGGAGACCAAGATTGTGCCTGCCGGCGGCGAGCGGCACACGGTCCTTCCCAAGGAGGGCTGGACCGACGACGCCCTGCGCACCGAGCTGCAGACCCTTGCCAACATGGACCACACCCGCTGGGAGGACGGGTACGTCTCAGGCGCCGTCTACCACGGCGAGGACGACCTGCTCGCCCTCCAGACCGAGGCCTACGGCAAGTTCACCGTCGCCAACCCCATTCACCCGGATGTCTTCCCCGGCGTGCGCAAGATGGAGGCTGAGGTTGTTGCCATGGTCCTCTCGCTCTTCCACGCCCCGCCCAACGCCGCCGGCGTCACCACCAGTGGCGGCACCGAGAGTATCCTCATGGCCTGCTTCAGCGCGAGGCAGAAGGCCTATGTAGAACGGGGCATTACGGAGCCGGAAATGTAAGTGACATAGCCGATTCCGGCTGAATATTCTCTGCTATAGTATGCTACCCTCCGGAGTACTGACTGACGACGCCGAAGGATCTTGCCTGAGACGGCACATACCGCCTTCCGCAAGGCCGGCGAATACTTCAACATCAAGATCCACCTGGTGGCGTGCCCGGCCCCCTCGCACCAGGTTGACGTGCACCGGGTGTCGCGTCTCATCAACTCGAACACGATCCTGCTCGTGGGCTCGGCGCCCAACTTCCCGCACGGCATCATAGACGATATCGCGGCGCTGTCGAAGCTCGCGCTGCGCCGCCACCTGCCCCTGCACGTCGACTGCTGCCTCGGGTCGTTCCTGGTGCCGTTCCTGGAGCGGGCCGGGTTCGAGACGGTGCCGTTCGATTTCCGCCTCAAGGGCGTGACCTCCATCTCGTGCGACACGCATAAGTACGGGTTCGCGCCCAAGGGCAACTCGACGGTGCTCTACCGCACTCAGCAGCTCCGCACCTACCAGTACTTCGTCAGCCCGGACTGGTGCGGCGGCGTGTACGCATCACCGGGCATCGCGGGCTCGCGCCCGGGCGCCCTCATCGCCGGCTGCTGGGCCAGCATGATGCGCGTCGGCGAGCAGGGGTACCTGGACGCGTGCGCACAGATCGTGGGCACGACCAAGCGCATCGCCGAGGCGGTGGCGACGTCGCCGGTGCTCGGCGCGGAGCTCACGCTCATCGGCCGCCCCCTCGTCAGCGTCGTCGCATTCACGACCCGCGATGGCGGCAAAGGCGGCGGCAGCGGTCTCAACATCTACGAGATCTCGGACGGCATGACGGCCAAGGGGTGGCACCTCAACGCGCTCCAGAACCCCCCCGCCATCCACGTCGCCGTCACCATGCCCATCACCAAGGTGTGGGAGAAGCTCGTGCAGGACCTCGAGGCCGTGGTCGAGGCCGAGCGCGAGAAAGAGCGCGCCCGCGCCGTCCAGGGCCTCGGCGCCGCTGGGGGCAAGGCCAAGGCCGCCGCCACGGGCGATACAGCCGTTCTCTACGGTGTCGCCGGAAGCCTGCCGAACAAGGCCGTCGTTGTTGATCTTGCGAGGGGGTTCTTGGATCTCTTGTATAAGGCGTAGTTTGTTGGTTTTCCAGGATAGCGGAAGTGTTTGCGATCCCGCGTGAGATGAACGGATGGATGGGTGAGTATATTGTTGGGTGGGTTGTAGGACGTGTAAGATTCATTAGTCGAGTAGCAAGGCGTCGTATTGAGAAGAGAGAGAGCACTCCGGATGCGCAGAGACAGTGCGGCGCAGACCGGGATAAGTAAAGGATCAGCCCGCCCGCCGGACCGTCCGTCCGAGTTGGGGGGACAGGCATCCATTCCCACGCGTGCGTTATGGTTACTAACTATTTATCGCGGGAGACCGGCGGAGGAGCCCATGTTTCTGTTGAAAAAGCCGAGGGGAGCAGGACAGATGCAACAGGATAAGACTGGACATCCGAAGTGCGCCAACACGGCGCCGTGTGCAAGTACATACCTGTCCATACACTACTTCTATATACATGCCCTGGAAAGTATAAATACCTACTTAATCCCGTATCGAGACGGCCCAGTAAATGTCAGGTAGGCAGGCAGGCAGGTTACATATCAAACCTCGGTTCTAGAGCACCGGTCCGCTGCTAGTTACTTAATCCAGTAACTCGCACCTGTGCCTTCTTGTAGGTATCCTACCCCGAGCCGGGCAACAGCCACTTGTACAGCCGGTACTATGACATTATAACACTACTCTTGACTGGAGGTTAATTGCTTCGTCTTGGTTCCGTATAACACGCCTCCCTGAACCTACCAAAGTACTTTCGAAAGAGGCAACGACGGACTACTCTCATTCCTCAGCCTCGACAGCAGCAGCGTCTACTTCGCACATCGCTCAGTCTCAACCTCAGTCTCACCTTGACCGAGGTAAATAGTTACTCATCGAGACGGAGAGCCCAATCACTCTTATTAGATCCACCCCTTAAGCTCGTCCCTAATGAATTCGACGCCTGGCCTTTCCTATCCTATTAAGCCCCTTATGGCCCCGGTGTTCCGCTTTCCATACAGCCCGCCTCCCTATCGTCTCATCATCGCTGTTCCTCAGCGCCGCCACATCGGTTTCAGATCCCCGGCCTGTGATTTCCTGTTAACGCGTAACTTGCCGTACCCGCAGTAAGAAGCACACCGCCCTCCTCACTGCCGCCTTAGCCCGATCCCCGAAGGACGCCACCACCGCCCCTTCCCGCCATCCCCTCCCGGGCCCTCCATCCGCGCCCTCAGCACCTCATCCCACGTCGGTCCGCGACCACCGTCGTGGTTCCCCTCTTCAGCCATCTCCATGCCGTGTCTATCGCTATGGCGCCGTACCGTCGTTGTTGTTCGCTCAGCACCCATGTTTGCTCCCCTCTCTGCACCACCACCTTGATGAAGATGGTAACGAGCAGAAGACTGTCCGGCGCCTTACTAGTCTTCCGGGAAGTCTCGACAACTTCACACGCCGCCAGTCAGCACTTGCGTGGTCTAGTAATTATCGGTAAGGTATGCTTAGAAAAGGTGCTTGCTTGCCTTCCTCCCGAATCACCTTGCAAATCTCATCCATGAAATTAGCCGGCATGCCATCAGTGTGACAGGGCCTTTCTGGCGGCGCCACGGAGGTCATAGTTTGGGCGCTGCCATGTGTCTCATGAACTTGCGGGAAAGTACCCGGCGGGGGCCCTCGGGGCCTGACAACCGACTTCGTCTTGGGTTGCGGGCGGCATTGCTCTCGGATCGTCAGGTGTCAGACCTGGAGTCGTAGCCGGTTGGCTATTCCTATTGTACTGGCGAATCTCCCTTGTCATGATAACGTTGTTGACGTGATTTACTCCCTCAAATCTGAAGCCGAAGCGGAGCTGGTAGGAAAGAGAAGAAACCGGAACCAAACAGGCACGTTGCTCACAATAGTAAAGGGCAGGACGCAGGCTGGCATGACCATCACACATCTACATCGAACTTTTGGGCCAACGCCCTGTACGCTCTGACAGATGAGAGCCGGCAGTCGATACTGGGATAGGGCATGAGGGGGGCATTGCATGATCTGTCAGAGGCGTGTTGATGGGACAATCCCCGCCCATCGCTACAGCTCGGGAGAAGGCAATAGCATAACATTTCTCTATGTTACATCGATCGGGTAGATCAAGTTTGCATGGATTGGTGAGAACCCCTCGAAAATAGACGGGGGACCATTTGAGAAGATTAGACAGAGTTAATGCGAGGTGCGAGAGACTGCCCTTTATAATTAACCACTACGCCTTCACGCATCGAGATGTGATTTATATCACTTTCTTCATTGGAGACCCCCATGGTACCCTCTTAGTCGTCATCAAGCCTCTGCATGGTTATATCAGTTTGGTAGTCAAGAGAAATTTATTGCTAATCTCCTAGAGAGTCCATGCCGGGCTGCAACAATCTCTACATCGTCCGTTCAGTACCGCCTCGAGAGCAGATATCAAGTGCCATGATGGCGGACAGTGAACGTAATTGTGTTGTTAACTCATGCCCCTTGCTCAAGCAAGAAGGCCAAGCTGGTGGTAAAGACGATTAGGAAAACAAATGGCTATGCATAGAGAAAACGCCGAATCCTGGACGACATTGTCGGTGCGTGTTGCGCAGATCGTCACCTGACGGCGTAGTTTTCCACCAGTCATTAAAAGGAGATGGCTGAGACGATGAAAACTGGGGAGATCGCCCGCGGGAAGCCCTCGCACTCAACCCAAAAATTTCCATGAGATCAGGTAGTGCAGTGAGGAGGAGACGCCGCCCGAAAAGAAGGCCAACTGTTGAGTGTGCCCGCATACCCAACCTACGCCTCGTGAGATACTACTCGTTGCCTCGGAAAGAGGTCCCGGTGGGTAAGCAGCAGAAGAGTTACATCTCATCTTCACTTCCTGAGCTGTCGTAGCCACCGCCCTGCTCCTCAGGCATAGACGCGAAGACCGGGGGTGCGTCGAACCTCTTACGATTGTCCTGTTGGCCGTGTCAGCTCCTATTCCACCGAGGGAGGAGAGGATCCTTAAGTGACATACTCCTTTCAGCCATCCAGAAGGACCAACCTTGATTGGTCTTCCAGTGGATGTTATAGGTGGCTTCTTGCCGGTAACCGAGGCTCCGCCTGTGGTCTTCACATACATCTCGCCCCGCGGACTGAATGCATTGTAATCATGCAGACTTGAAGGCTGGACCGAACCATCTTCTGTGGTGACATGCGTGTAACTGGCGAAACTTTCGATACCTGCGCGCGAGTCTAGCGAGGTGGTGGAAGAGAATGGCTCCTTGGGTCGACGAGGCATATTGCTGGCCGGACTCGGGTCTGTCATACCGCGCAGTTCCGGTCGGATGCGGGCCCCGCCTGTGGCCGACGATGCCGCGGTGCTTTGACTACTATTGAGACATCTCGCGTGCGGGGCTGCCGAGGCCGTCGTCGAAGTTGCCGTGCTACCACCAGCATTCAGAGCTCTCAAATTCGGGGGAAGCGGCGCCATATCCTGATTGTGACCAGAAACGGGAGAGCCAGCAACGCCAATACGATCACTTTGACGGGATGCGGTAATAATGTTCGTACTAATTTCACTTGCTCTTACGGAGTCACAAGGTCCTGTACCCGTGGGGAGGCCCAGGGCTTTCGAGGACGGAGCGGCTCCATGATCACTCAAGTTCTCCTTCACAGGACCAACATTTAAGGAGCCTATAAGCTTCCTAGACTGTGTGCCTACAATCGAGTCATCGAGAACGTAGTCCTATCATCGTTAGCTAAGAAGTCACTAAGCCAAAAGGGTAAGATATGTCATACGCGAGCGTCGTCATCATCATCATCGGTTCTATCATCTCCAGCAATAGTAGCGCGGAAGACGCTTCGGGTAACCGACTGAAAACGGCCAGCAAGGGCGCTGTCGACATCATCATCCTCGTCATCGTCGTCACCATCGTTATCATCGGCGTCGTCCTCATCGAGGCCGTGAAAGAAACTGGCCTTATTTTCTCCGGCTACATAGCTGTCTTCGTCGTCTTCGCCGCGGCCGTGCTGTAGGACATCGTCAATACTGGAGAGTCGCATATATAGCTCATCCTGAGACATATCTCCATTAGGAGCAGCTCCCGGAATTACATCTCCCGGGTGGCGCTCTTTCCAATCCGTGCATTGCTTGCACCACTGTGTTCATGTGAGTACTTGTCTCGAACTGCGTTGCAGGTTAGGACGACTCACGGCGTCCGGTCGGTTACGCTGGGACTTGCTGAATGCCTCTCTGTGTTTTCTGATGCCACAAGGACCCTGGCACTTGATTTGGCTTGACTGAGGTCCTCCAGTGTGGAGCTTACATGTCAATCCGATGTTCGCCGCAGTTACACCGTCGTTCTCGTGTTTCTTCTTCTGTGACCATCTCTTGAGCTGGTTCTGCGAGAACTCTGAGGCAGGCTTCCATTCACCACCCACGGCGCATTTGAACCTGAAGTAATTAGGGTTAGTACCAAGACGATTGTGGACGTCGGTTAAATTCCTACTGCGTCGGCAAGGCCGTGGCGCGGCTGCTTTCTTAGTTAGCGTTCAAATGGTCATAGGTAATAGTTGGCAAGGTATAGTACCTCGTGAAATTGGTTGACGCTTGACTAGGCGGAGGCATCTTGAGGGAAACTTGGCCGTGTCCTTCTCTATAATATAGAGACGTTAGTTATAACCAGCTCGCTTCGAAGGAGTAGTGGAATTTTGGGCTAGTGCATTGGGCAAGAAGATGAAGCAGGAATGTTGGAGCGGCGTGTCTAGAGAGGGTGTATGGCAAGAAAAATGGTACCAGAATCTACAAAGACGAGATGTTCGTGATGTAGGACATGAGAAAGCCTCGTAGCCGGGGTGGCGTGATTCGCAGTAAAATAGGACTGGATATACCTAACCGGAGTTCGTCTATCAGCCAAACCATGAGAAGGCTTCATATCCATAAGCCAAGCGGCAGGTGAAGTAGGGTGGGGCTCAATAGATGCAAGGATTTGGAAAGGGAGACTGGAGCGGAATGGAAGGATTATTTGGAACGAGAGTGGGAGATGCCTACTTGTACGGATAGAAAACAGAGTGGTTGATGTGAGTAATACCGTGCGGGCCTGCAATGATAACTTTGAAGTTGCATGAGACCGAGGGTAACCTATTGTTTAGGGATATAGATGTGGATGGGGATGGAATTGCAGGTGCAGGTGCAGTTGGAGGTGGACGTCCAAGTTACCAGGAAGGATAAACGGGAAGCGTAACAATGTGTAGAGGCAGGTACAATGGGTCCTGATGCGGTAATTACCTTAATCTCTCGCCCGGGGCAACTCGTAAAAACAGCATGCGGCTATAAAAGGTTGTACTGGGTGCCAAAGAAGATGACTTACTGTACGTAATCAAATCTCGAGGCATTCAGTGGTCCCCGAATGTCAACACAAGGCCGAGGAATCGAGAACAGAGGAAGTTGAAATAAAGAAGATGAGCAGTGATCGTGCTGTGTATGTAAAGATCCAAGGCCAAAGCAGCTGAGGATCCTTAGATCAAGAGAGTTGAAAGTACACAAGACGTTCTATTCAACCTTGCCTCACGAACTAGGTGGACGAAGAGGTTTTGCAGGAAGCGGCGGAAGACAAGCTGGGTACTCTATTATCAGCAGTAACTTATGTGCAATTTCATGCGAAAAGAATCACTATTCACCCGAAGGACTTCCATCTTGTTGAGCAGATTCGTAAACAGATAGGCTCAGGCTTCTTTCCCAGTATCATACAATAAAATAAGTACAAAGAACCTCTAAAAATAATTGCGTGAAGGTTGGCCGCGGCCTTTTTCAGTAGCAATTGTCACCAGTCATAATGATCAAATGCAGGAATCTGGCGTAACTCTCATGTGTTGGTTCTATATGTTCTAGGAAAGGACAAATCTAGTCCGTGGGCAATCGCCCTTACATACACGATTAGGTGACAAAAGATCATCTGTGGACAAAAGGTATCCCAGGCAGCACTCCTGCAGCCTGGGCCAATAAAGCCAGCCAACCGGCAACACCTAGAAGTATCAATTACCAACACGCCCTTTTACGTCAAGTAACCATGAAGACTATATCTAGCTGCTCCTAACCCCAGTTGCAAATGAGTAGCTTAGAACAACCTAGACCGAATTGCAACACTTTTGCCGACACCTTTTTGTATAATTATAAAAAAAATATTATTAAAAAAAAAGGGGGGGGGGATTTGCGAAAGGCGCTGGGGAATTATCAATAGCGGCCATTTAAAGTACGATTTTAACGAATCGAATTGGTTCTAATAAAAGATATGAGGGTGAGTACCGATATAAGGGCCAGCTGGACAAATAATATAAAGCTGGAAAAGAATCATTTTAAAAGGGAGGGAGGACGATGGCAAATATATAAGGGAAAAGGGTTAATCCCACCGTACGCTTAACGGCGTAAGGGTTACAAGCGCCCTTCCTTCTTCAGCTATGCCTATTGGCGCCGTAATCGAAGTAGCCATCCCTTTTCAGGGGCCTTCGCCATGGCCAGGGATAGGCCTCTGGCCGCTAAACCAGGGCAGCGGCCGGATCGGAATGGAGAGATTAAGGGGGGGGGGGGGGGGGGGGGGGGGTGGAGGAGGGATGACATTGTGCGGAGCAGGAGGAGGTAAAGCGCCCGGGGCCATCGACCCGTTCCGTGTTCCTCAACGGTTGTCCGGGTCGCCGTATACGGAAGCTAAAACGGAGAGCTCGGCATTTAGGGGGACGTTAAGGCGGTCGGGTATGACAAAACCGAGAACGCAATGGTGCGCTGAGATGAGTCAGCAGACACTCCGTGCCGCATGTTCGATATTGCAACCAACAGGGAGAACAAGGGTAGGTGAGGGGTGTCTGGGGGCCAGCCTCTCCCGCCAGGCTGTCAATTGTTTTGAACGTCTAACTTCCTGCAACGCTCTCCCTACTCTAGGCTATAAACCTTACGGCTTGATGGTGAACCATCATTAGCTACACTATAGCGCTTCATTTGGGACATCTCTATCGCCACCAACCATCAGTCCTGCTGGTCAATGACCTGTTGGAACACTTCCAATGGATCTGCTGTGGGCGATTTTACTAGTTACGGCGTATTTTGCCTGCATTTTAATTCCATACGTAAGCAGCCGGATATATAAGAGCAAGTCCGAGAGCGGATGAGAGAAGGACTCGGAGGCGTGGTCTTCCACAGGATGCTGGAGCTGGCCAAACAGGGGAGTAGGTAATTTTTTTTCTGGAGTTATTCCTAACCCTCGCACCCCAGCCGTTCGGCATCAAAGCTCCCATGTGTGGCTGCCGGGTCCCAATTCCTGGAATGCACTCTATGACTATCGAATGGTTCTTAAGTAGTTTAGAGAGAGTAGCTGATTTTCTGCCGTAGTGTCTAGGAAGTCGTTCAATTAGTAGGTCAAGCGCAACGAGACCGCTATGCCGTTGACAACGATCTCTTCTTCCACGTCATGGACGCCGATTTCGTCATGGTGCTAGATAAAGCGGCGAATGTAATCGCTTTCCAATGCGCAGACGCGTTTCGGAAGTTCCTCACGATGAGTGTCGAGAAGAAGGTAACAGTCATTAGACCTTCAGCAGCAGACAGCCGATCCTATTTCGCGACATGACGCGGCATGGACTTCACTGGATAGACTGGCTCGCGAAGAACTCTAAGTTGGATTTTAGGCGCCCCGAGAACGAGCCTCGCCTGGCCAAGTCAGGGGTGTACCACTTTGGCGCCCGCTGTCGCAGCGGCAACCCCAACGGCAATCATGGGATTCGGTTAACTAAGGATTCGGCCCGTCGGCTCCATGAAGACGGTGTTCTGGACATCAGACTCATGCCGAAGCTGGACCAGAACACATCCGGGGCGTATACGGAGATCATTTGACATGTTTTTGGCCTCTTAGACCCGGATCTGTTCGCCGACTATGTCAAGGTTGCTACAGAAGTCGGGAAGAGCATACAGATACCGTTCGAGGCGCGCCGTCAGGACGAGTCCTTTGTGCTTAGAACACTTCTGATGAATCCCGTGACACACGAGCACAAGGACCGTGGAGATTGGCATTATGGTCTCGCTGGATTAGCTACGCTCGGAGACTTCTAGGACGGCGATTTGCTGCTTCGCGAACTCGGCCTCTGAATCTGGAGTACACCCGGAGCTGTATAGCTTATACGAGGCCGTGAGCTGAAACACTCGATAGGCGCCTGGACGGGTAGATATTTTGTTGTAGTCAATACAACTCACGAAGCGGTTAGGCAGTGTGCGCTCCAGCAACCAGGCGAGGGGGTCGCTAGTTCGACTGTCACATCTTTGGTTGATTCTTGTGTCAATGTCGAACAGGAAGACGCGGTACTAGAAGACCACCGAGTCTCCTCAGAACGGGAGATATCCCCCGAACGACGGCACCGCAATTCTAATGGTGATTCTGAGAGGTATTCGTCTTCCGAGGATGAGGCTGAGCGTTAGCAGAACGCACTAAGAAGCCAACGAGAGACTCTCGCGACCCGGGATCTGAAGCTGACGAAATCCGAGAAAAGAGGGTTTCATCCGACAACTCAAGGCACATAAGCGACTATATGGCGGAGGAGAAGAAGGCGACTTTTTCAAAGGAATAACGGAGACATGGGACGACCAGGGGGTGATAGGAAAAGAAGCAAGCCATGAACATATGTATCGTGGATTGTAGGAGAACAGCTGTGAAATTGTACGAGTATGACGCATGCCTAGGGCCCCGAGTCAGTCTCGAGTATGTAGAAATAGAGCAGCGAATAGCAGAAGAACGACTCTGAACGGGATCATCACAAAATGCGGCCATGTTACAATTAACGACCCAGGTCTTTACCAAGGGCTCCAGGCTCTGGAGAAAGCGCTCGAGGAAGTCGAACGTGACTTTTATCCTCCTTTCGAGCGCCCTTGACTTGGAGTAAGTAATTAGTTGAATTGTCGTGTCTTAGGAACCAACATCGAGCTCATAGTGATAACAGCGGGCGTAATCAGACAAGCCATCCAAGTTACTGCACTGGGAACAGAGTTGCGCAGACGCTTGGGAATGACAGTCTAAAGTCGGGGGCAAAAAGTCTCGGTTTAGTCTCCACATCGCATGTACTCCGCTACTAGCATTTAAGTGTGTTTATTTATAACTCGACGGATTTGATTTAGATTAATACGTAAACGAAAAGAGAGATAAATTATTTATACTTTTAATAGCTATAATATGCAACGATTTATAAAAATATGCAAAATAAATTCAGCTGTTTAAATAAAAATAAATAAGTTAAAATTTAATTATAAAAAGTTTAATTCTATTTATAACGTCCTACGTACCACATTAAAAACGCGATTTAACGGTAAATACGCCCGAACCGATATTATCCTTAATTTGCGAAAATTAACGTTAACCGAAAAGAAATTTATTATCGAAAAGGTTTTTAAGCTAAATACGCGAATATTTTTATCCGGCTTTAATACGTAAAAAATATAACGAATTTAATATTCATTTAACGTATTACGATACGTGTCGGGGTTAATTAAGCGTTAAACTTTATACGACGGCAAAAAATGTTTAAAACGCGTTTAAATTAAAATATTAATTACTAAAAGGTATTATATAAAAACTTAAAAGTTTTTCGTAAATAATTTAAACTTAACGTATGACACAAGCGAGCTGCGCGCATAAGCGAGCTGCGCGTTTTTTCTAACTTTCTTACAATTTAACTTTAAGTGTTTATTTTTCAACACCATTATCATGGAACGGCTTATAAAAGAAGCCAGAATGAACTTAGCCGTTCAGGCTAAAAAGAATAACCCCAAACTTTCTTATACCAAACTTGGTTTTATATATACGGTTCCAGCTTTTACTTTAAGAACCCGAATTAACGGTAAACCTACGCGATACGATACCGTTCCCAATTCGCGAAAACTGACGCCGACCGAAAAGAAATCGATTGTCGAAAAAATCCTTAATTTAAATGCGCGAACGTTTCCTGTCCAGCTTTAATACGTTGAAGATATGGCGAATTTATTACTGGCCTAACGCGTTACGTTACGTATCGGGATTAACTGGGCGTCGAACTTTGTTAAACGGCAAAAAAAATTTAAAACGCGTTTAAATCGGAAGATTGATTATTAAAAGGTATTATGCAAAGATTTAAAGGTATTTCGTAAATGGTTTAAGCTTATTCGGGCTATAATTGCAAAATACGGTATCGTAAAAGAAGATATTTATAATTTCGACGAAACGGGTTTTTTAATAAGGCTTTTTATGATATCGGGTATAGTAATTATAAGTATTAAAAGACGTAGAAAACTTAAATAAACTTAATAAGATAATCGGGAATAGGTAATAATTATATAAGTTATTAATTCGTAAAGTTAGGTTTTGCCGTTATTTATTATTATGGTGGGGAAAAACCATTTTAATTCCTAGTATCGAAAATATTTATTATTACCCGATTAAAAGTTTGGTATAAGCCATAATAGTTAGATAATAAACGAATTAAGTTTAAAATGGATTTAATATTTCGATAAATATATCCGAACGCGTACGAAAAAATTAAAACATTTTTTTATCCTTAACGGTTACGAAAACTATTATTTAATAAAATTCGAAGAATATTACGCGAATAACGGCATTATTACTTTTTATATACCTGCGTATTTTTTTTATCGGTTTTAACCTTTTGACGTATCTTGCTTTTTTATTTTAAAACGCGCTTATTCGTTATATATCGAAAATTTAATACGACGTTATTATACCCATATCGCGAAAAAAGATTTTCTTTTCGTCTTTTACGACGCGTTTAAAGTTACCATAACGTCCGATAATATTAAATCCGGATTTGCAAAAACCGGATTTATTTTATTCGATTTTAATAACGTTTTATCCGACTTAAAAATTCCTTCAGTTATACTTATACCAACCGTTTTGCCGCTTATTTCCGCCGGTTTTAATTTTTTACCTTTTGCGAAAACCTTTATAAATATCCGTAAAGTAATAAAATAAGGACGTTATTTATAAAGAAAGATTAAAAATTATTAGGGTAGCTCGCCGACAAAAATCGTTAAATCGGTTAATTTGTTAACCAAAAGTTACCTAATGCTTTGGCATAAAGTTATTCTCTTAAAACAAAAAATTACTTAATTACGCGAAACCAACTATACCTTTAATAAATGCCGCAGGATTAAAAATAAACGTTTTTAAGAAAAAGGAATATTTATTATATAAAAAAAACAAACTTTTCTGGCCGAAAAGGAAAGGGTTAGTAAAAAAATGCAGCTAACAGCGGCTGAAGGTAATCGTTACAAAAGGGTTAAAACAAAAGAACGGAAGTATGGCGTTTATGGTAAGCCCGGACATAATGCGCGTACTTATGAAGAAGTTGTAAATACGACTAGCGAAGAAGAATCCGATTAATTTGAACTAATTGAATATGTTGTGGTTAAGTTATTTGGATTGATTATTGCGAAATGCAAAAATCCGCGCAGCTCGCTTATGCGCGCAGCTCGCTTGTGTTATACGTTATTCGAATTATAATCGCAAAATACGATATCGTAAAAAAAGATATGTATAACTTTAATTAAATAAGCTTTTTAATAAACCTTTTTATAATATTAAGTATAATAATTATAAATATTAAAAAATGTAGAAAATTTAAATAAGCATAATAAAAAATCGAAAATAGGTTAACGTCTCCGACCACTGAACGGACCAAACCAGTAAGCGGACCAAAATCTAACACCTCGCAACAACCAATTGAAATAACTTAACCACAACACATCAAATCAACTTAAATCAATCGAATGATTCTTTGCTAACTGTATCTCCAGCTTCTTTCCAAGTGTGCACATTATATCAAGGCTTGTTGCGGACGCCGTGTTGCCATTTCTTCCTCCTAACCTGCCTGCGACCGACCACCCCCCAACGCGCCCAAGCTAATATCACCCCCATTTCGTAAGAATTAAAGCCGACCGACGAGAAAACGATTATTAACCAAATCCTTAACCTAAATACGCGAGCATGTCTTATCCGGCTTTAGTACGTTGAAGATATACGTCGGGAAATGTATTGTAAGACGTATTGTTAAGGGGCGTTACGGGGCGTCTCTGGGTATCTCGCGGGGTGCGTCGGTATGTTGCAGCGCGTATTGCAAAACGTATTGCAGGTCGTATCGGGCTTGATTTCGCAACATTTCGACATTACGTAATTAAATGATTAAAATAAACGTTTTTAATAAAAAGGAATACTTGCTATATAAGATAAACAAGTTTTTTTGGCCGGCAAAAAGGTTATGGTAAAGAATTGTTACTAATAGCTGCTAAAGGTAATCGGTCGCATATGGGTTAGAAAAAGGAATGGCAATACGGCGTCCGCAACAAGCCTTGATATAATGTGCACACTTGGAAAGAAGCTGGAGATATAGTTAGCAAAGAATCATTCGATTGATTTGAGTTGATTTGATGTGTTATGGTTGAGTTATTTCAATTGGTTGTTGCAAGGTGTTAGATTTTGGTCCGCTTACTGGTTTGGTCCGTTCAGTGGTCGGAGACGTTATAATTATTTAAATTATTAATTTATAAAGTTAAACTTTACCGTTATTTATTATTTTAACGTGGTTTTTTTTTATAATTTATAATATTATAATAACTTATTATTAACCGATGTAAAGGTTAATATTAGTTATAATAATTAAATAAGAAACTAATTAAATTCTTAATAAATTTAATATTTTAATAAATATATTTAAATGCGTACGAAAATTTTTTTTAATCTTCGACGGTTATTAAAATTATTATTCGATAAAATTCGAGAAATATTACGCGAATAACAGCATTATTACGCTTTATATGCCTTTTTCCTATTAGTTTTAACCTTTTAACGTATTTTATTTTTCTGTTTTAAAGCGCGCTTATTCGCTTTATATCGAAAATTTAATACGATATTATTATATTTATATTGCCAAAAAAATATAATCCTCGCTGGTTTTTACGATACGCTTAAAATTACTATAAAAGTTCGATAATTCAAGTCCGGATTTAAAAAGACTGGATTTATTTTATTCGATTTTAATAACGTTCTTTTCGAACTAAAAACTGTTACGGATCTCTAGGTGGAACCCTAGTCTCGGGGCTTGGCTCTCGAGCTGGCCGACCCCGCGGGACAAGGTCACGTGACAACAAGAGTGATCTGATTGATCTAGTAGATCACATAGATCAGAGTGATCTATGTGATCTGGTAGAACCGATAGATCCACGACACACTCATTGGGAGGCAGTTGGATATATAATGAACCGGTCTCCTATGTAGATAGCCCCTACCTAGTTTCGCTCTTTAGCTATCAATCTAAGCTCTCAACTAGAGGCAATTGCACCGTTCTCTAATTGAGGGAAGAGTCTTTAAATCTCTTTAACGAACAAGACCCCTAGTGAATCATTCCTCGCCCTATTGTTACCTGCAAATCAAGACCCCATTTCGGATACTGCTCATACTTCCAGGTGGATGTATGACAGGTTCGTTACAAAAACTTCTTTAATTATATTTGTACCGATAATCTTTTTAATTTTACCTCCGCCCGTTTTATTTTCCCGCCCGCGAGATTTTTTAAAAAATATTCGTAAAATAATAAAATAAACATATTATTTATAATAAAAATTTAAAGATTATTAAAATAACTTGATAATAAGAATAATTAAAACGGTTAATTTAATAATAAAAGGTTATTTATTACATTTATATAAAACCGCTTTAAAAAAAAACGTTTAATTACGCGAAACGAATTATATTTTAAGCAAACGTTGAAAGATTAAAAATAAACAATTTTAGCCGAAATGAAAAAAGGTAATAAAAATATAACTAATAACGCTTAAAGGTAATCGATATAAAAGGGTTAAAACGAAAAAAATGAAAATGTAAAATTTACGGCAAGCTCGGATATAATACTCGTACTTATAAAAAAACTATAAATAAGTATAACGAAAATAAATTCGATTAATTTAAATTAATTTATTACATTACTGTTGCTTTATTAGGATTTGGTGTTGCGAAATGCTAAGAAGTGTCCCGTTTGCTTATATAACTCCCTTACTTGTGTTATACGTTTTAAGATATATACTCGCTTTATTTTATTTAAAACCCCTTGAAAAATATTATTTAAAAATTTAAAACTAAATGAAATTTACGTAATATATTTCTATACGTATAAAGTAATTAAGTGTAATCGATTTTAAGTTCTTAACTATTTATATATATAAATTCTATATATAAATATAAATAATTTCTACTTATATTTAAAGTATTCTTATATCGAGTTAACGTATTATTATATAAAACTACATCCGCTAAAATATGCAATTTGTAAATATTTATAGTATAACGTTTTATATATCGCTATTTGTTGCGTAGCCACTGCACTAAAAGACTGTATTGATAAGTGCGCACTTATTGCGCTACTTATCTGACACTATTATTGTATAAACTTGTGAAAATATTTCATGCGGAAATATGTGAATTTGTATAAAAAGAGGAGTTTACCGAGACTTTCGCAACCCCGTTGTACCTAGTCTCGGCAACCCTGCGACAGTCGGTAGGCATTAATTAGTGTTTAATAAACAGGCGTCGTATTTGAAGCCGTGGTCAGAATTGAGTCTTCCACTCCATCAAGGGCACCGGCAATAGCTAATAATTCCGTTAAACTTCCAGTCGAGGATCGTTACCGATTTGGAACAGGCTTCAGGCACCGAAGGCCCTGAGGGTTAACACCATGCTGGCTGTCTCCATGAGAAAGTGGACGAGGACACTTGCATTCCACAAACTACAACTAAGCGGATACACAGTGGTCATGCTTGACACTGCCATGCAATTGGTACGGCATCTTCCATGCAGCACGGATTGCTGGATGAGCATGAGCCTCCGTTCATATCAATTTGAGAATGGATCCGTTTTGCTAAAGGATTTCCCTGCAAAAACACCACTCGAGACTTCCAACATAAAACAACTGGTCGCTTAGGCCGCAATGCGATAAGATATTGGGGGAACTATTACATCGTCAGATACCTGGAAGGGAATATGCTCAAGGGATTCCCTGCGCGTTCTGTCAAGAGCAAAACAAAACCTTGGCGCGGATAAGCCAAGTGCTGGGAAACTGCCACGCGCTTGAGGGCGGACCGTTTGGAAGTGGTACTGTACCCATGTCTTTCTACGCCGGAGACAAAGGTCCAATCCAAATGAGATGTAACTGGTATGAGCGGGTCCAATTATCATGCTGCATATCCCATAAGTACGACATTCGCTCTGCGCCCATCAGACGGCTGGAGAGTTCCTATTTTCCAACTCGTTGAGAAGCCGGCGAGCTAGATGGCAGGGTAAACAAATATGGCTTGTAGCGGGCATAAGGTATCCAATGACACCACTGGTGACGGGACAAGGCTGTTGACGAGGTTACCATTCTGGTCTTGTCTTTCGATGACGGATGATTCGTAGGCAGCCCACCTCGCCGGCACACGTACAAAAACGTGCGCGCGCTCTCTCCATGATCGACTGCGAAAAGCCAGATTGATGCCAAGAGCCATCAGTACTTATGCGGTAGGGGCTGTTAAGGGGTGGGGGGAGGGGCGGGTTGCTTCCCACTGATCCCAATACTGCCGCTCTTCCGGGCCTTGTCAGCCTAGTTGCCCTGAAGCGTGGAACGCGGGCGCCAAAACTCTTTCCGCGAAGTTTGGACTAACTTTCGAAAGTCCCTACTGAATCCCAGCCTCCTCCAGCTTTAAACGCATGCAGTTAGGAGTGGATCCGCGGGAGTTTCTGGTACTCGCATCGTTCCGCTGCTAGGACTTGATAGGCAGTCTACAAAATTGACTGCAAGCGCTATGACTCCTGGTGACTTCTTGGCGTACCCACATCTGTTATTGATGCAAGCCCTTTCGGCCGTTTCCTTGCAGTCAGATAAATCCATGAAGGGTTTAGGGGCTTCCTGATTCTGCAAACCAAGTAGCTGACTCGTCGTTGGTAGGCGACGCTACTATGACAGAAAAGGGCAGTATGCTGCTTGCGCTAGGTCCGTTGTTTTCTCATTCGGTTTAAGGTTTCCTCCTTTGTCCCCTGGACGTCGTTTCGAGGCGAAAGGAGGGACAGACATGCAGATCTCCGTACGTTCCTGAGGACATCAGCTCACACAGCCCGGTCGCTCTTTTGCTCAATATGACATAACCCTCTGTTTATTTTAACTTCTAGAACCAATACGTGACCTTCTATTGGTGCCCAATCCCTTACCAAGCAACCCGCTAGTTTGTCAGTCCTGTATGAGGATGCGGCATTTCAAGTCTACGATTCCAGGTACAGTCCTGCCTGCGTACGTACCTGTCGGTATTCCTCCACAACTTCAAAAATATTGATACGTCCTGAATTCACGCCCCTCCCCTTTCAGTTTATGAGCCAGCGCTCTTTCTTCGCCCTGGTTGGGCGCCCCTACCACAGCCGGTGCAGCAAGCAATCCACTGCAACCCGCGATGTCTCGTCCATGTTGAAGACAAGATGCAATACTCATGGAAGGACGCAACTCCCGAACGACGGTGCCGGACGGAAGCCAGTTGACATATGACGGGTCTGTGCGACTTCGAACCTCGGAAAGAGTGGACAGTGTGAATACCGTAGCTCTACCATGTGCGTATCACCTAAGTCCGTTTTGTAACAAGTACGTTGTATTACGGAAAAGGGACCCATTTACTTGGAGACGGAGACAGGGCTATGTATATTATCTCCATATGTACTTATCTATGCACTTCTGTAGGTATACTTTAGCTATATAAAAACCAGAGTATCAAGATGATGTGGACCACGCGTTTTCGCGATTATCGAATGGAACGAATCTGACGTCCCCTGTAATGTCGGAGGTTTGATGGGAATTGACGAGTAAGGTCCAACGGAGCCCGTGGTGCATTGAAGAGCGTCTGCTCATTCATGCATTTCTACATCGTAAGGGTAAGTTTAAACCTCAGGTCAGGTAACTTTTCTTACCTCATTATATAAAACCTTAATATCGCAATGGCGTTAGACTTGGGGCTAGAAGGGACCTGGCAACATGTTAAAATCTGGCCTGATACTCAGTCGTTCCGCCAATTCCGCGTCCTGAGGTGATGATGACATAGAATCTGATGAACCCCATAGTTAAGTGACGGCTCATGGTCGATCAAGGGCGGGCAAAATCTATTCAACGCAGATACCGCGGGGTTTCTTTTATCATTACCTCAACTTGTATTATGCGCGCAGAAGATACCTCCATCAGAACCGTGCTATTCTTAGATCCAGTCTGATGGGAGATATCGGGGACGGTGAAAATATTGATCGCATGGCGTTGCCATGATGCAAAACGCCGGGGAGACGGTACCTAAAGATCGAACATTCTGAAGCTCACGTTCCTGATGTAAAATACCGGCGATATTGCTTGCACAGGTGGAAGGGTAAGTACCTACATATTGGTGAAGGTACCTACGTATTTACAATGTTGCCAGATTAACATGCGTCGTATTGCACTGCTGCTCTATAAGCCTAAAGGGACCTAGACTATGCCGGTTCCTGATGGCCCGCTCTTTCCTGCTCCCTAGTGAAGTAGAGACGGGCTGATGTGGGCGATAAATATTTTCCAAAACATGGTTCAAACGTACTTGTAGGGAACTTGGCATCTGCATTAAGGGTACATTTCTCGATACCTCCACGGCAATAAGTCAGCACATCGGTACTTCTAGTCATTTTCTTAGATCCAAGGGGAACAGCACGCTCATCAGGTAAGTCCCTATGTCCAAACAAGTAATGTAGGAACAGGAAGATGTCCTACCACATCCGGCATGCAGTCACCAATAGGGTCGAGTTCACATTAATACTTCCATGCCCCTTAGGTACGCACATGGAGGCATGTAGCTATGTATGTATGCATGTTAGCTTGCCTAGGTAATGATCCAATTCGTGCGAGCTGCCGTCATTAGTCACCAATTGTTGCTCCATCACATCAAATCCTTCTCCCCTCTTCTTACCATCTCATTAAAAGTTGGCACACCAATCCTACATATACCTGGGGTTTCGAGAGTTTGAGAGGGTGCATAATAGCGAGGAAGAAATTAAGATCAGATAATTAAACTTCACTAATAAGCCTACCAGCCATTGCCCCTTTCTGGATAAACCCCCTGATGCTAGGGGCAAATTGGACAAGATTGGCCCCCCTCGACGACGACCCGAACAGACGAAAGTCCCTGCATTCCCTTCTCCCCCCCCGAAGCACTAGCGAGATTCGGTCCTAGTGTAGCCCACCCAAGCCCCCCGGGGGCCCCCGGGAACTTCAATTCATGCTACTTAGTAAGGCCAGTCTCTGTGACTTGCCAAACAACCTCTGAAATTGAATCATTCATTCCCTCGTTTATTCAATTAATCGAATCATCCAACCACCAGATCGACCCCCGCGAGGAGGCGGACAAGGAACGACGCCGCACCTACCTACACCCCTACATCCAGCCAGAGCAGAGCTCGCGTCTGCACAGTAACCAACCATTCTGGTTCAACGCTTCTATCAACTCGTTCACAGCACTGCCTAACATAGTACTAGCGACTGTTGTTTCCTATCTTGGGCCTCCAATCTCACCCTCACGCTCATTATCTTTAGTTTCGTTCATTCGTTTTACCGTTACCTTCTCAAATTCATTTACCCTCGCTCACCTTCAAAGCTGACACGAGGGAGACCAACGTACATACATCTATTCATTCCTGAAAGTCCTCTCCCCAGTTTTTTCCCTCTTGTGCCGCGTAGCTGCCTGCTCCTCTTTTCCCTTGATCATATTATCTCTCCTGCATTAAGTAACTTTCAATACTTCCTCAACTGTCTGGTAGTTCTGCGACAACGCTGTCCGATGTTCCCCATCGCCTTTTCACCACGCGACGGAAACTCGTAAAGCAACGGCATTCACCACCACCACCACCACCACCACCGCCGCCGCGGTTGTCTACGCTCATTTTCAACCTGGATATACAACACGTATTATATCTCGGTCACTGCCCGAAAAATTGGCAATTTACCAGTCACACTCTTTTCCCTGGGCTTTTTCTTGCGCTAGCAAGGAAGACCAGATTTCCAGAAGCTATTCCTATTCCTAATTCAACTCCAGCTTGGGCCAGGAGACCCGCACCCTGTCATTTGGGCCCCATCCGCCATCCTCCCCCCTGGTCCCTTTGAGATCACCCTATTAATCGGCGGTCTACCTGCTAGTTTCCTTGTCTATTCTCACATATTATCCCTTCTTGCTTCCCCGTTCACCCTACCCCAACCATTGACCTCGACTCGCTATAGGCTACCGTCTGGTCTTGTCGGCAACTCTACGAGCTCTCCGCATTCCCACGGGACATTAGCTTACACGGATTGATTCCATCAACCACGGATTTTGACAACTTGAATGCTTACATATACCTGTATGGCTCTCCAGTAGAGCTACCGGAAGAATAAGATATCGGGACTGGAGGAGAGGTAGATTGGGTCTACCTAGTCCCCTCACTGTACGTTCAGAGGTTCTAAACATACATTCCGGCCCGCGGAACCTGAGTGACCTACTATCCGGATTTCAATATGACTGTCGCTCATGATTCGACCCACCGAGGGTCTCTCTTCTCTCATGGAGCGTCCACGTCCGCATTGGAGGACCGATTTGAAGTTCTGAAGGAAATAGGCGATGGCAGCTTTGGCAGTGTTTGCTTGGCGCGAGTAAGGACTGCTGGTGCGAGCGTTGCTCGGCGGGGGACGGTGGTAAGTACTATCGATACGCACCTAGGTGGGCATGTCCTAATCAGATTGCCCTAGATCGCCATAAAGACAATGAAGAAGAGCTTTGAGTCGTTCACGCCGTGTCTCGAGCTCCGGGAGGTTGTCTTTTTAAGGACATTACCACCGCATCAGCACCTTGTTCCAGCTCTTGACATCTTCCTCGATCCTTATAGCAAGAAGCTCCACATCGCCATGGAGTACATGGAGGGGAATCTCTACCAGCTGATGAAGGCCCGCGATCACAAATGTCTTGACAATGCTAGCGTCAAGAGCATTCTGTTCCAAATCATGCAAGGTCTTGAGCACATCCACGCTCACCATTTCTTCCACCGCGACATCAAGCCCGAAAACATTCTAGTCACCACATCTGGACACCAGGACTCCGGCAACTCGTTTCGGAGATATTCGGCTCTTATGACCCCGCCTTCGACACCGCCGACGTACACGGTAAAGATAGCGGATTTCGGACTCGCTCGTGAAACGCATTCGAAGCTGCCGTATACGACATATGTGTCTACGAGGTGGTACCGTGCACCAGAAGTATTGCTCCGAGCCGGCGAATACTCAGCGCCTGTCGATATTTGGGCTATTGGTGCCATGGCCGTGGAGATTGCAACCCTGAAACCGCTTTTTCCGGGAGGCAACGAAGTAGACCAAGTCTGGAGAGTGTGCGAGATTATGGGCAGCCCCGGCAATTGGTACAACAAAACGGGCGGCCGTGTTGGCGGAGGAGACTGGAAGGAAGGGACACGGCTGGCAGGAAAACTCGGCTTCTCATTCCCCAAGATGGCCCCGCATTCGATGGATACAATCCTTCAGCAGCCACAGTGGCCTGCCGCGCTCAGCCATTTCGTTACGTGGTGTCTGATGTGGGATCCGAAGAACCGACCGACATCGACACAGGCTTTGGCGCACGAATATTTTGCTGATGCAGTCGATCCGCTTAGACCGAAATCCTCGGCGTCTAAAATACTCGGACGTAAACAATCAGATGTCGGGCGCGCGAAGGATTCGGCAAGCTCGACACCTAGTTCAACGTCGAAGCCCTCTTGGTTTAGGAAGTCACTGATCGGCCGATCCGACAACTCTGAGAACAGCGCCACTGTTCAAGTTGCCGCGAAAGACATAGTCGCGGCTCCTCGGCCTTCCCCCGTGCAACCCGCGACTCAGAGCGAGACAGCCGCGAACAAGACCCGCCCACCCGCTGGCAAACGAACCACCTGGTCAAATGGGCCATCAAACGTAGCTCCGATGCCGATTCTGCCGACGATTCGCCCCATCTCGCCTTTGTCGGATGCCGTGACAGCTCAAGCTTCCAGTCGAACGCCATCGTACAATGGCTCATACGCGCAGCTCCCCGAAGAGAAAGGTTCGAAGAAGATCGGCCGGCAACTATCCGTCCAATCTGGCAGTAATCAATATGCGGAAGCCCATAGGCAACAGGCCGAGCGTGCTCTAAATGGCCATGGTGGGCTTGCGTCACCTCCGAGTGGACAGAAGGAAAGTTTCTTCTCTCATCTCAGGAAGCGGGCAAGGAGGCTTTCAGGCAGGCATCAAACTCCAGTCTCACCGTCATACGATGATCTTGAAGCACAGGCCGGTTGCGGCCCGTGGGCTAGCAACAGGTCGTCAATGGTCATTGACCAGCAGGGGACCACAAACAAAGCAGACAACTATGAATCCCTGGACAAAACTTTGCGAGACCACCCGAAACCCTATGCCGCCCAGCCACTAGTACCACCTGCTCACATCGTCACTCCTAATGGTGGTTTAAAACGGCACCACTCGCTACCGCATCATCAACCGAGGTCCGTCGACAATCTTATTGGCGCTGCTCGGACCGCAGGCCCGATTTCCAGCAGGACAAGGCGAGCTCAAGCCACGCATGGGGTACCTGGTGATGCGCTGGACGAAGAAGACGAATTATTGGACGAAGTTCTTCACTCTACTCAGAATTACATGAAAAATATGGACAAGGACGTCAAGCCTAGTCTTCGGCAATCAGCCAGCAACGTTGTGCTCTCTAACCCCTATCCGACGCCTTCTCACTCAGCTAGTGGGAATGCTATGTTATTCGCGGACGGGCGTGAGGCTGTGACGCCTCAGCCCTTACATCTTAGCAAACGTTGTTCCGGTGATGCCCAGAACAAGTGGCCAACACCACCATACGAAGACAGTAGCTGGGCCGCCTCGGCATCTGCCAGCATATGGGCTGCCGGGAACAGATTTTAACCGCGTGGTATTTGTTTGTTTGGTTGCTTGACTCCGTGAGTCACTGCGGCCTCGATTGTTTCTTCATAGTACGGCGTTTGGTATGAAGGGTTAAGGCAGTCTCTACGATATCATCCTTTACGGCATTCGCTTTCGGCATTTTCGACAAATATTGCTTCGCTCTCGTCTGACTTATTTCCCTCTCGTCATCCTCTGCGTCATCAACCCCTGCCCAATTCTAATACCCCTCGACAGCCACGCCGGTCGAAGCTGCGCCAAAGTCGAACTTCTCTTCTATCTTTTTCTAAGAATACCCCATATAGACCTGAGGCTTCGAGGGATTGCAAATAGGGCATGGATCCCTCGTAGCGCTATTTCCTTTGTTTGACTTGGATGAGTCGAGGGCTCTCTGGCCCTCTCTTCATCTGAAAGTATTGGACTACGGCTGAGTCATGGATGGCGTATATTCTGGGAGGTTTGCAATCTGCACGGTTCTCATATCTGCGTTACTGTACAAAAAAAGCTGCATATGTTTTATCAGGTTGGGAGGGGTTCCGTGGGTAGGGCTCAAACTATTAGACGCTATTTGGGAGAAGACCCGCCACCTTGACAGTCTTGTCATCCGTTCGCGAAGAGACGGGCATATATACATCCATATATGTATACAGTTGAGCGTAAACCCCCAATATTATCTATACACGGCGCATATATTTGGGGCCCGGCAAATCGTTGGCCAAGTTTAGGCCTGGCGATTTTAATACCTTAAGACGGGATATCCTCATCTTGATTATAATAGCAACAGGGCGGCTTGCCCCCTTTTTTAAATACCGAGATCAGACGTATCCCGTTTAATGATGTGACCGAACTGCAAGATGCCTTGAAAATTACGAACGACTACCTCGCCGGGACCACACGTGCTCTCCGCATCCCGTCTTTCCGAAGTCAAGTCCTGGACGGGGGGTTCGGACCAACAAACCTAGGACGTCGAGCCTGAGGCATCCAGGGCCCGCCAGAGTCCAGTTAGGTACGATGGAAGTCGATGCACGAAGTATCCCTGTCGAAGCTGTTGCTGGCCGGGCGGTGTATCGATCTGTACTGAGAGAGAAAGACAACGCGGAGGTAAGGAGACGGAGAGCCAGCAGCTCGATGGGCAGGTAGGTGGCACCATCATCATACCGTGCCATCTATGCATGACTGACTGTGCGATACCTCCCTGGATTCCGACCTTTTGGCCCCGGTCGTAGCGTTTTTCTTGGTCGGTCGGCCTTTTTCCCTTCCCTTGTTTTTTATAAAAAAAAAAAAAGGTAAGAAAGAAAGAATTGCTCATGGCGCTGCTGAAGTTTGTTTCTCCAGGAACAGAGGGGGAAAGGAGGGAGCGGGATATACTTGCCACTACCTCGTCTGTCCGTCCGCGCTTTCTCCCCTGCTCGGAAGTTACGGACGGGGCCTCGCTCCTAGTCTGTCCGAAGATTCGCGAAGTTCGTGAATATGCGGCTCCGTCCCATCGCTGTTTTCGGGTCTAGGACATCACGGGAGAGGGGATGGAGTCTTCGTCTTCCCTTCCCCGTTTCCACCCTCCCTGGGTCTCCCTCATTTTACGAAGTCGAATAGACAAGTCTCGTTCGCTCACCCTCCGTTGGTTCTAATCCTGGGAAGGAGACCACCCGCGGGGGGTGGAGATGCTTCTGGCTCGTAGCCTGGGGGTGGTTGTGGGCGAGTAGACACGGCCCGCGTCGGTAGGTGGGCACAGAACACGCCTACCACGTGTCAATCGACCGACAATCCCTGAGATGAGAGCCGCTGCCATAGCTCAGCCCAGGGGCCCGCAACCTGTACCCGCGGTCGGCAGGTGTACTCCTCCGGAATTGCTTCTTTCTTGCTCGGCCACCTAGGGAAGTTAGGCAACTGCTCCGAGGAACTAACTAATCCGTAGCAAGACGCTCTCGCTTGCTCGTCTTGCTCGTCCACCGCGAGACAAGCCGTACACCAATTCCCCGGGCGGACATTAGTGGATAGGTTGATTGGTTATATGTAGGTCAATACCCGTGTGTATGAGCCAGGGGAGCTGTCTGTATATATGTCTGTCTGCCTGTCTCGTTCAGATCAGTCGTGTGGGCAGATGGATGGATCGTTTCGTGGATATAGCCCGCACTAGCATACAATCACACGCCCCTCCTCTGTTCCTTCGGATGTAAACCCTGCTCTCTCACTTACTCATTCTACCAACATAGACGAGTAGCAATAGCGGCACATATCCCCCTGAAAACCCACAAGTCAGTTCCGGTCTCCGGTCATTGGAATACTCAATTATTCCGAAAGAGCTAGAGCTCTCGTATGACAGACGCGATATTTACCTATACAGTATCTGTACAACATGCATACGACGTCCCATTGAGACTATGTGGGAGCATACTTGATATATAGCGCACGCCCCTGACTAGCAAACTATTGATCCGGGTGGTATCATCAATGACTGAAGGGTGCCAAAGCGCTTCATGCCCGCGTGTTTTCTGGAGCATTCGTGATATTCCTCTTAAGGGTGCCGCCCTGAAAAAAAGACCGACCTCCGTCCCGAAGCACCCCAAGTGCATCTCCGCGAAACGCCTACCAATGCTTCAGAGACCATTGTGCAGTGAACGAAACCCAAACGCCTTTGGCTCCCTTTTCGCCGTCATGCCATGCTGAGCCGTCCCCATCCATCTCACGCGTGTATCCGGGCCGGGAGACCCGCGGTCGAGATCCAACGCCAACCTTCCCTGGAAAAGAAATCACACGACACGCCCGCCGCCCAAGCAGGTGTCGCCAAAGTACCCATAGGCCACCCAAAAATCATAAGCTACAGATACTTATGTAATACTCTCACGGGGTGTTTGATCGGACGGCTGAGACTGACGTCGCGTACGGATGTGGAATTTCTCCCGCAGGCGATCCGTCAACTTGGTATGCCGACTTTGGTCATCCGCTGATCCCGGGCCGGTGGCTTGCTGCGTTTGCCGGTATTGGCGCAGGGCCTGGATCCGCTCGTCTACGGAGGCATGGCGCAGTCTGTTCCAGTCCAGCAGGCGGGAAATTCGCCGCCTGTGGGCCGTATTCATATCCGCTACGTCTGTCTCGACCGGAGCGGTCAGATGCCCATCGATATCGGCGCCGTCTCGGCTCTCGGGAGCAGAACCCGCTTCGCCATCTGTTGTGGCCTGACGACGAAGGTCCAAGCGACTGGGAATAATTGTCAGAAAACTGAAAGCGAAGTCCAATCAGAATTGAGAACTCACCAGAGCGGACAGGTACCGGAGACATTGATCAGCCACGGGTCGACACATTGTGGGTGGAATTTGTGATCGCAAGGTAATAGCCTTACGTCCTCCCCCACCGTGAAGTCCTCGGTGCAGATGGAGCAGCCCACGTGCTCGTCCCCGTCACCCTCGGCTGATGACCGGTTCTCCTGAGAAACAACAGGCGCCGGTGTTTCCGGCCTCGAAATTACCACTGGATGCGCTTCAGACGGTGCATTTGGTTGATGTTGTGTCGACCCTGGTTGTGCATCGTCCTGGCGGTCTCCGGACGTGCTCTCGAGTTCGTGCTCGGGATCTAGTTTCGCAGGGCGTGAATCCCCAAATTTGACGATCGGGATAGTGTCGAGAACGGCACGCGCAAGACCCTTAGCTCGGCTCTGTCTCGGCCTTCCACCGAGACTTGGTCTCGGACCGTACCTCTCGGGGTGGCGATGGGCCCGGATGGCCCCGGAACTAATAATGATCAAGAAGAGCAGGGTAATGAGACCCGTAATACTATATAGGATACTCATGGCGACAGCCGAGTTACTGCCGCCTTCCCTGGGAGGCCGATAAACACCGGAACCAGGAGAAGCCAGGGTAGCAGTGATGGTTGCACTGATGCCCCGCTTTGAATCATCCGCATCATTTCTCGCTTCGTATGCCTCCTCGGCGTCAGTCATGGTCCAGATATTGCGGGATTCCAAGTCTGAGCCCTCAAGCGAACAGCTGGTTCCAACGGTAGTATAAAGTAAGATGGCTTCTATATCGCTACCAATGAGTGCGTTGAGCATGTCATCTGGACTGATGTATGAATCATTCTCGCCGGCCGTGTCGCAAGACATATAAGCGATCGTGTCGGAACCGTTGACGGTATTGTAGTTGAAATGATCGACCAGCACCATGTTACCTCGGATCCCGCGCGGCGCCTATTTCAAGTTTAGCCATCACTTACTCCGGAGGACTCACGGAGGGCCAATTTAGTACCTCGCGCTCTTGGTCATCTTCTCCGCCAGAAACACGTTGAAAAGGCAAGCCAGCTGCCCGCGTCAATGGTGTTACGGAGTACTCTTTTGTAACCGGGCCCGAGTCAGGCCGTAGGGAGAGCTTCATAGAATATTCATATGTGGTTGGCGGTAAACTGTCGAGCGGGCTTGTCGTTGCTCCTTGAACAATCACAATGGGGAATATAACGGCGGATAGTAAGATGGACCAGGCCATCCTCGCCACCGTCGACGTCGTCATGTCGTCCCAGCACTGGTTGATATCCTAGGTTCGGGGCGACTATCAAGTTGAGCGCGGAAGGGGTTGACTAGACGAGGAAGGCAGAGAGAGCAGCAGGTGACGGGGCAACAGTCGGATCAGTGGCGATAGTTCGAAGTAGAATAGCACGGGCCGAAAAGGCCGGCGTCGCATCCCAGGACGGTCACTGTACTCCCACGCTCAACATCGGGAGAGACGTCGGTGTGATTCGGCGGGCCACTTCCCATGGGAAACAGTGGAGAGTCGCAGCGTGCTACCTCTTACTGCGTATGTGGGGGACGGCGTGTGCGGGTTATCTAAGGGTAGGGGCATGGATGGTTCGCAGGAATTTGGATCAATCGAACGGATACAGATATCGTGGACCTGACGCAAACTTGGACAAAAGGCAGTCAGCCTGTGTACAACCTACTAGGTAGGTATGTAAAGAAGTAGCTAGGCACTAAAGTCATGACACAATGTAGGCATGGGTTGTTGACGAGAGCGCGGCCAGGACATGTGGGGGGACGTGCCGGGGGCCGCCGAGTGGGGATGAGAGAGAGAGAGGGATGGATGGATGCGACGCATAACGCAGATGGTAACGGGGCTGAATGCCATTGGAATGCCAAGGCCCATGACCATCTCGACCCAAGACACGCCAAGCGGAGAGCTTCCAAATTGTCGTTGTTTAGGGATCACGAATCATAACCGAGGCCGTGAGAAGTTATTATGTTTGTCATCAGTTAATAGAGTCTCGGGCAGTCTCTGTGTTTTGGGAGTCGACGAGATTAATGACTTTCTTGACCCTCTCTAATATTGGGAGTCAACGAGATTAATAACCTTTCTTGACCCTCTCTAATACTAGCAGCCACTCAAGTTGCGAATGGTCGCGTATGATGTCAAGACTGGATGGATTGCGTAACTGGCGTTGCAGCGCAGAGTAAATTGAGGCTGCATGCATCGCCCGCATGCGCATATGCGTTCATACTGTGTATGATGTGTCGGATGGTTTAAGATATGCAAGGCATGATTAATCAAGAATTTTGTGATAGGAGTTCCCAATGGTTCATTGGTGATACCTTTACCTCCAGCTCGTAACTGGAAATGCCGGATGAGTGCGAATCATTTGTGGGGGCTACCCTTGCGGAGATGCGCGATTCTTTTCTCCGAGTTGGTCGCTACCTATGAATGATAGGCCACTTCCGAAACAGACCTGAAATCGTCTCTCAAGCGTACTAAGGGAATATTGTCCGTCCCGCCGGAACTAGCAGAACATAAGGAAGATGCAAAACGACGCTTCTCAGAAGTCAGCTCCTACATAGTCCCTTTTATATGCCTCAGCTCCCGCCTCTTCCCTATTCGAAACTGCACGAGTATCTGTCGGCGTTTCGCTTATCTAGAATTCTGGCCTCCCAGTTACTAAAAGAGTCTACACATCTCAGCGGCGCTCACTTTTCCTCAAACAGAACACCTCCGGGTATCCCACAATTGGGGTCTATCCCTAAGACAATGTGGTCACGCTATAACCCGGGATAACGTACAAAGGCTGGAATTACCGGTTCATTTTTCTGATATGATGATTGGGCGCTTAACGGAGCCCGCTTACACATACATACAAGGTACCCCCGGGGAGAAGGGCTGAAAAGTGGTTCCCTTCCAGTAGGTAGTTAGAGCCTCAAAGACAGGGTCCGCGAACGCTTGCTTACGAGTGAGACTAACGGCTGCGGCGCATTATGGCCCTATACGCAGTATTTATATACAGGCCAGACGTCAACGACCAGCTCATCATGAACCGAGGGAAACCCTAATCAGCCCCCGGCGGCGGACAGCCGCGATTCGGAACGGGCCGGAAAAACTTCTCTGTTCACTGCATCTTGTCTGGCACGCATCCCTGTCCGCTTGACGACCGGTGGAGTTTTCGAGTCTCAGATTCCAAGACCCGCCGCGCTTCTTGCGTCAGAGTTGGCCGGCCGCTCTCTGTCGACCTCGGAGTACAGAAGGCGGCTGGATATATCAGATCGTCTATATACCCACCGACCAGGAGAGGCAGAAGGAAAACTGCTTTGGCGTACAGCTGCCTCAGTCCTCGAAGCCGGCTTCTTATGCTCGGGACGCTGTGACGCGTTATAAACGTCCTAGTGTCAAGTTACCTTGCCCAGGAATGCATTTCCAAGGGCTTCATAGAATTCACTGGTCTGAAACCCTTGCAACAGTGTGTCGTGTTCCTGGTTTAGCCATAAACCTTTCTTTGGGTCAGTCGCATGCACCAAGGCCTGGTGAGTATTTAGTTCGCATGGCAGCGACTTCGATATGTTAGTGAACTTTGACATGATAGCCGAAGCGGCCGTAGAGCTCAGACACCGCAATAATTACCCTGGCCCAGCCTGAGTGGCCGTCTACTCTCACGTAGAAACGCCCTGGCATCATTGTTCCCATATCCCAAGGCCTTCTAGGTATCAGATAAGTTGGACCATATATTTCCGGGATTTACGCTATCATGACCGCAAGCCGGCTTGTACTTCAATATAGATTGGCCTGTGTCGGCGATAGTGACCATTCACCCGACCCTGACTAGCAGGCCTCACCGTCAGATCTCTTCCATGTCCTCCAAGTCGCCTAGTACCGGGTAGTCGCCCACCTCCACACGCTCTGGCCTGATGAAAACACCGTGCTTGAGTGCCGATTCGGCACCCCAGTACCGCGTACCGCCGATGCTGCCATCGTTCTTGCCGACCGGCTCGTCCAGGTGGACCCCAACCCAAGCGCCGATCGTGCCAGTGATCTCCTTGACTTCGCCTACGTACTTGATCTCTCCCCTGCGTGAGTCGTCGCCGCCTACCCTACACCTCTTACCCACCTCAATGCCCCGGTCCCGTATCTCCTGCTCGAAGGCGTCAACCTTGGCCTTCTCGAGGCTGGGGGCTTCGGGGTTGAACCTCCCTAGCTTCGAGGCCTTCTTCCAGGCCAGGACCGAGTCGGATTTCTTCTCATACTCCTCAGGGGGCATGACATATTTTTCGACGCCGGAGATATCATTGAGATTCAGCCTGGCGCCTGGCGGCCGAGTGTCGAGTACCTTCGAATGTTATTAGCGGTCGTTGCTCTCAACATATGCGGCCTATATCGCGCCTCGATGCTTTTTATTTCGTCGCTTCTGCCCCCGATAGGCTCCCCGGATGGCAAACATATGTGAAAGAAGACTTACATGCAGCTCTGCGTAAGCAGTCAGCGGAAAACCAGATAAGAACGTGTGGTCCTCATCGGCGGCCTCGACGGATACCGCTTCCTTGCTAGTGGTCTTCAAAGTAATCCGCTGGCAAGAGGGCGGAATTCCGGTAATAGGCTCGAGCTTGGTCTTCAGTTGGCTGATGGACCATGACGGCGTGATACGCCGCTCGGACGACACGTTGTCGGATATGACTTGCAGCGGGACATCCGCCATGTTCAACTCGCTCTCGGGGAAAAGCTGGGCCCTTAACCGGGGTTAGAAGAGGCGCTAAATGTGTGGGAAACCGAGATGCATTACCTTGACACCTAGTTAGGTAAGGATTCCTGCGGTTGCGTTGGGATGCTAGGTATTTTTTGGACTGCTTTCCCGGGCCGCGCGGTTGATGTTGCTAAGCGCCGATTATACCCTAGGACACTTAAAAGATTTACGGGTCTGGTCGCCGATTAGCTGATCCGGACTGCAATCTGATACTAACATGGGGGAGCAATACATATGCCAAGCTTTTATACGGATGTGAGAGCCTACGCGTTGAGGCGAAGTGATGCCGATGACTTTTGTTGCCGTCGGCGGAAGGCGATGTAGTTCACCCAATCCCAAGAGTTTGGTACCTGGCCAGGATGTTAGGCAGCACTACCTAAACTCCAACGCCACATTTAGCCACAGATGTCCACGGCCCTTGGTTGGAGCTTTCCATTCATCCCCTTTCGTCCATCATAACCAACATTGAAGAACGTGCTTGTCCGTCGCGAGGCCAGCTGCGCTAGGCTATCGTTACTCATGTCTGGGCAATCGCAGCATCTGCCAAACTAAATAGCTTCATTGGTGTAACCAGCCGACGACGGTGTTTCCGGACCGTCTGCGTCTCTCTCTTCATTGGACGGCGCCGTTTCCAGCCCATTGGGTGGACAATAGACTTTCCAGCGAGGCGTTGCGGAATCTGGCTTGTTCGCCCGCTGCTGTCAGACGTCGATGAGATTGTACCAGGGAAGCGGCGGGCCAACTTCCGGATATCGACACGCCACACTCTCGACGTCTTGTGGAAACCGTCCGTATCTCAACAATAGGGGATCACCGAGCAGGTCACATTGAAAATTTTCAGAACACACGCAAACCATACTATGTGACGATATAGATACGTGAGCGCGCATATCTCAGCCCACTTTGTGGGGGGTTGCAGGCAGCATGCAAGTCCGACCACGGTGTCAAGGGCTAGACCTTGCATCATATCATTGAGGTGACAAGTCACATTCTTGGAAGCCGCCCTACCAGATGCGGCGATCTGACATGCCCTATTGTTTAAACATGTTATAATGTGAACCTCACATTTCATTTGAAAGACGTGCAGTTCACCAACCGTCCGTTTGAGAGCACAATAAGGTGAGGCAGTCGAGACATGCAAACCCCCAGAGGGACCACAATATGCTGCCCTCTACGCCTACTTCTGTAAGCCTCGCTGGAACCTAACGGTACGGGTGACAAGGCGGAGGAGTAATGTCTTCAGTTAATTCGCGGAGACAGATTACCTTGTTCCCATCATCATTGAGCAGGACCAATGCCCACCGACAGCGATTTTCACCGCTTCAGATGCAATCGTGGCAACTGCGGCCAGCGCCCACTCGACGCCACGGCCCGAGCTGAATTCCCTGGAATGAATACGTAGGACGCGGTCGGTTTTCTCACCCGGTGGTTTTGTTGGGGAAGAAAGTGCAGAAGAGCTCGTTCCGGTAGGCAAAACGTACTGCTCAGTGCCCCCAAGGTAATATCATGTCATTCTATAGCATGCTGCCACGAAGGAAAAGACGTCGATCATGGGTTATGATGTCGACCTTAGGCCAAGCCGTTGGGTGTGGCTAAGTAACTTCGTAGCCAGAAGGCTAATGGTCATGTAGACTGGAATTGTCTGCACGAGCACCAGAAGGAAGGG